>APFE030375488.1:99683-111318 GCA_000404065.3 Pinus taeda | reverse complement strand
TGGACTGTTCCTTCCACCTCTGTTCTGGCTTCTGCCTCTTCCTCTTTTGTTTCCTCTGCCTTGACCTCTTCCTCTTCCAAAGGACAACTAGGTCTTGAAGGCTTTCTCTAGAGATGAGTTTTCATTTCTACTCAACCTTTGCTCATGTGTTACCAGTGATGCATGGAGTTCATCGATTGAAAAGTTTGAGAGATCCTTTGTCTCTTCTATGGTGGTGACAATCACATCAAACTTTGAGGTTAGGACCCTCAAAAGTTTCTCCACAATCCTCCTTTCTTCAAGAACTTCTCCATGAGTCCTCATTTGTGTGATCAAACCAATCACATGTGTGAAGAATGAGTCAATATTTTCTGACTCCTTCATGCAAAGATTTTCAAAATCTCTCCTCAGCAACTGTAGTTTTGCTGTCTTCACTTTCTCCATGCCTTGATAGGCTGTTTTGAGAGTTTCCCATGCTTCTTTGGATGTCTGAGCTGCTGCTATCCTTGGAAACACACTCTGGTCCACTGCTTGATACAAAAATACATGGGCTTTTGGGTCCTTTTTCCTATTGCTCTTCAGAAGATCTTTCTCTGCCTAAGTTAACCTATTAAACTCATTTTCATCTGCTGGTTCTTCAAAACCATCTTCAACAAGTTCCCATAAATCTTGACAGGCAAACAGGGCTCTCATGGTTATTGCCCAATAGTCATAGTTTTTCCCATTGAACTGTGGGAATTGAGGATTAAACATACCCATGCTAGTGCTTGTGCTGGCCATTCTAACACTCTAAAGTATGATTCAAATAACTGACCGAGTTTCTTTTTTTTAAGAATACTCACTGTTTCTTCAGCAGTAACACAAGAAACTAATTTGAGAAATAGATGGATCCTCTTCACTGAGTCTTCACTTTGCTGAGAAACTAATTTGAGAAATACCTGGATCCTCTTCACTGAGTCTTCACTTTGCTGAGAAACTGCTGCAGCCAAAAACTCCTTCTTTCAGCTTCTTTGACACCTTCAAAGAGCCTGGAGCAAGCTTTGATACCACTGTTGGGGATTTTTCTGGTAAAATCCCAAAAACAAACAAACAAACTGCACACAGAGACAATGCTCTGTTTTTCTCCAGGATCTTTAACACAGGGAAGCTTTAAAAAAAAAAAAACTGAGCAGAGAGAGTTTTCCCTCATACATAAAAACACTTTGTATTCATTAATAAAACACTGATAAAAAATACATCCTTTTTTACTCAGAGGGATTCACCAAAAACTTCAAAAAAAATTACTCTGTCTCCTTTTGAAATTTTACACCACTGTGTAAAAATTTCTTTTACATTCACTGCAGTGTGAGAACAAAAATTACATGGATTTACTGCTGTAAAAGAAATCCCTTACATATGCTTTGCTGCAAATATTTTTACCTCGAATTTCTATGCATTTTTCATTCCATTACATAAGTTCATTCTTACATTCACACCGCTGTGTGTGTTTTTCACCTGCCACTGCTTCCCCTCTATTTTCTTTACTCACACTGTTGTGTGTTCATTTCGAAAGACAATTGAAAAAAAACATTACAATGCGTTTTTCTTGTTCAGTAAAACAAAAACTTACACCCGTGAGTTTAAAATAATATAATTAAAAACTATATGCAATGCCCATACCTATTTTAAATTCGCCATACTTCCGTAAGAAATAAAAACATTAAAATTTAAAGTTTTGATCAACCTTTTACCTATCACAATAACTTTGCATTAAATATTTTTACGGTGGTCAAACAAAACTTTTAAGCAATGTCAAAATTCATTTGCTACAGGGTTGATGTTGTTCGTCAACCGTTGATTTGCCCTCATGAAATCGAACGACTAGGTGAATATCGGAAGGCCCTTTGTTACAGAACGTTATGTCCTGATAGAAAGCTTTTTGGAGAAAGTACAATTGGACGCGTCGCAAAATTTTATTGCATCTGGCGCGTTTGTACGAAAACCACCTTCACAACAAAAGCGGTCCTATGAACTTTAATGGTTTTGGCAGTCCTATGAACTTTAATGATTTGGGGTGATGTTTTGAGCTTATTAAATGCTGCACAGTTCAACTGTGGCGCAGTTGAAATTACAATTTCAACAAAATCCACATGCAATGAATGTCTTCCTCATTTCCTCATACATAAATCAAGTCATTCCTCTTGAAGTAGTGCACCTTTCTTTTCAAGGTACCTTTTCACCCTTCCTCATTGTTTTCACGGCTGCGCCAAGGCCGTACACAAATATCCAGCGTTAAGATAGAATTCAACCCCTTTGGATTATCTAGACACCATCCATATCTCATTCAAACTACATCGGTTTTCTTAGGGTATGCCCGTCTCCTTAAGAAGGCCTCCATTTTTGCGGACATCTCTCTATCATTTTAAAACACGAGAGAGCACAAATTATTTCACTTCACATTAGAGTGCGGTGTTCAGGGGAATGAGGGGAGGAGACCCTGACTCTCCATAGGCCAGCTTTGGAGATATTCTAAATATGGACTTCTAGCGCTTCTTCATACTCACAATGCCCTATTCCATAACCCATGGCCGAGTTTAAGTCTGAAAGGGATTCCTCTGTCTAGACTGGAATCGAAACGCGTTCCATCCAGAAGGGCACCAGTGTCATCTCGGATGAATGGTGTTTGCCACGATTCCCCTTCTTTCAGGATCAACTTTTTGAGACCCCAACGCCCGATTTCCTTAGTGTAAGGGACAGACTCTTTGGTTTCTGCAATCTTGAAATGACTGCCATGCGTTCTGGTCTCTACTTTACTGTCTTAGTCTAGAGTGTAAGGAGCTGTCATATTCATTAAGTACTTCTTACGATTCTGGAGAAAGCAATATTTCTATGTCGTGAAAAGTCACGTGGATGGCCTGCTTCATGCACTTGAATTTGGTACTCACAGTAATCGCAAATGCAGTAGTCTATAATGCGACTTTTTGAAAGTTTTTCTGGCGGATTTTTCCGGTCAAAATCCGACAGCAATTCATTGGAATCCCAAGTTTGATAGTTAGTTTCTGCACAATCAATGGTTGCCAGGGGTTTTCCAGGGCGCTGAATCCAAATATGCAGTTAAAAAACCATTTTAACTGCTAAAAATCAAGATTTAACCTCATTTCTTCCGCCGGATTCCGTCACCGGAATCTCCAAAAAGTCGCATTATAGACAACTCCATCGCAAATAGGGATGGAATTTCTGAAAATCGTTTGTTTGTCGCACGGTGATTTGCTTTTTGTTAAAAGGATGGAAATGGACACTATTCTTTGTTAAAATATCGAAATAAACACTAAAATTGCAAAAGAGTCAAATTTAAAAATATTTCAAATTTGAAATTCCTACCTTCAAATAATTTGCTTGTAGCTCTTATCCCCATCACTATTAACTCATATGCAACAATTCTCACTGGATCAAATTAGATTAACAGTCACATGCTCATCATTACAATGTTATGGACAGAGTACTCACACTTCAATCTACTTTCCATATTTTCCCAGTTCCTCCAATCAAGCCCAACCTCACTTTGAACTATGTTAAGATGGGATAGTAGAGGCTTACTGCCCACAATCAATAAATGTGTTGAGTCTTTTGTATATTATTCAAATACAATGATACATATAAATACAATGAGCTATGTCTTAATATAAGAAAAGTATCTTGAAAATATAATTTTTTGATTGAGTGAATATCTTAACCTCACACCAAACTAGAAAGTTAACTAATTGAAGAGAATAAATCAATTATGCCTCAACAACCTGCTAACTAATAAGAACAAATTCTTGCTAGTAATAGTTAGAACTCTGCTGAATAATAACCAATAAACTCAACAAATAAAATATATGATCACACACAACAAGACAATGAGGAGTTTCATACTCCCATAAACAAAATGCGAAGACCTTTTATATATATACTAAAGGAAAAACAAAAAGTTTTCAATTATATAATTTTTTTTTGGGAAATTACATTATAAAGATGTTCATTTTTTGGCTTAAACTATTTAGTGATAAAGAGAAAATTCACTGTACAAAATAAATATATTAAAATAAATTCACTGTAAAAATATTATTATATTAAAATTTAAGGAGAAATTGTGGGTAATAAATTATTAAAGGGAGAAATGGAACTAAATCAACATGATCAATTTAAAATTGGAAATTAAAAATTTACCTTTTTATCTTCACTCATGTAAAGAAGAAAACAAACATTACTAAAATTAGAACAAATTCTCATGAAATCCATAGTAAAACTATGCATTGCTCAATTCCTAAAACATAGTGAAATGAAAAAATTTGTCACATTTATCAGGCTAAGAAAATTGAAAACGAAAATTAATTTCTCATATCTAGATAAGTCACACAACCAACTTTTTCTATTTTTGACTCAATAAAATTATAATAATTTTAAAACACTTCTTTTAATACTCTTCCAACACAAAAATAAAATTTTAAAAATTCAAAATGTTTTTTTATGTTCTTAAAATCTAATAAATCATATTCAATCTTAATCATTATTATTAACTCGTGTAATCTTAAAAAAAATATGAAATTATATAAATAACTGTATAATATTCCAATTTATTTATATAAGAAATTAAAAAATCATTTGTTTTTATTTTTATTAATTAAAAAATTAATTATAAAATACCATAAATTTTATAATGATATAAATTTTGTAGTAAATTAAAAAATCATAAAACATAAATGTCAAATACATAGTTACACAGATTTGATAAAGTTCCCGAAAATATGGTCCAATAATTAAATAAAAAATTTAATCTCCTTAAATCTTGTGGTCTAATCTAAAAAAAACTATGAATTTCTGAAAACTACACTAATCAATTAAAAAACAAAAGCTAACCAAATATATTATCATTATCATTTATTTATTTTCAAAGTTGAAATTCCAGATAATTTTATTCATTAAAGTCGAAATAACTAATCCTAAACGTCCATCATTCTATTTACTAAATTTCGAAAACTTGGTTGGCTCTCTGCGACTTTCATCTCAATATGCCCCACTGATTACGGCGATTTACACTTTGTTTTCACCGTGTCATCTCAATGTGCCCCACTGATTACGGCGATTTACACTTTGTTTTCACCGTGTCATCTCAATATGCCCCACCGATTACGGCGATTTACACTTTGTTTTCACCGTGTCATCTCAATATGCCCCACTGATTACGGCGATTTACACTTTGTTTTCATCGTGTCAATACGGCAATTTTTCAAACTTTGTTTTTACCCGTGTCAATACGGTAATTTAAGCTTCGTGTAGCGCGCCCTTGGTGCATATACCTTTTACCTTTATCTAACTTTCTTCACACTTCCATGTTTCCAGTCAACTCGGCATTTAAACTGTGTACCATTTTTCAATCTGCGTGAGCAACTTTTCCACTAGGCTTTTCCTATTTCTGTGACTATAGCAATATTAATGCGGTCGGACATGGGCCGATATAAGACGATACAATATGGTGTTATTTTTTTTCTCTCTCATCACTTAGCGGCTTGTTGTATCGTCTTATATTGGCCCCATGTCAGACCGCATTAATATTGCTATGGTCGCAGAAATAGGAGTCGCCTTTCCACAATGGCTTCATGGGAGCGTTGTAATTATTTATTTATGATCATAATTAATATTTATAAAAATTGACATGATCTATTACTATGATGAATTACTAAAATTAAATGATGTAACAAATTATTTATACTTATAAATAAATAGTTTTAATTTTGTGTTTAGAGAGCATCAAAAAATGTTATAAGATTACCATAGTTTTGTTCAATTAAAAAGTTAAGAATGTTGGTGGAGTGACAAAAGTTTTGAAATTTAGATTTGATGGAGTATAATTTGGATAATTTAGGAGAAAGTGTTTTTCATCTTTAACTCTCTTATTGTGTCTTTATGCTTTTCCAATCACCTATTTGTTTAATTTTGCTAGGGCATTATTAGAGCAATTTTTCTTACATGGATAACACTTCAAACAATCAGTATTAGCATTAACATTTTTCATAATCAACCGTTATAAGTAAATTCATTCATGAACATGAAAGAACATTAAGAAAAATCGCAGTAGAAACAGAAATCATGAAACAAGACAAACAAAAATTAGGTCGGAGGCCAGGGTAAAACCCACAAGGGGAAAACCCAGAAATGCTTTCCTTATGAGAGAGAGAGTTCCAGATTCATCAATACAACAAAAATTACCATAATAAGATAATAACCAAACTAGTAACCAAGATCATGATCAAGTGTCATGTCAAAAACTAAGTTCCTGAAATTTCGGCTTTCCCTAGAATTTCGGCCTCCTAAAATTTTGACCCTCCTGTAATTTCGTTGGATCAGAGATGTATGAGACAAAATTGATGTGTCAAATTAAGAAGAAACAATCTCCTTTATATAGCCTTCAAGTGGGGGTCCAATGAGTGTCTCTTAGGGGCCCAATTGATGTAAAGCATCATGAAGCCAACTTGAAATGAATTTAGGAGGCAAATTTAAAAATTCAAATTTCCAATATCTTTTCTAAGATGAAAATACTGACCATGGCTACCATATTTTCCAACACCCCTCTTAGCTAGAGAGGTACTTTTCAATCTCTTTCAAGATCAATCTTCCTAACTGATCATAGGTCTAACAACCCACGACCTAAGAAAGAGATCACAAATACAAATCTCTCTCTTTGTCAGGATCAATCTCCCTAACCAATCGTAGGTCTCACAACCCACAACCTAAGGGAGAGATCATTAGTCGCGTCATAAGGAAAGATACATAACATCCAACTCATCTCAATGCATCTCCTCAAACATAAGGTCTAACAATGCACAATCTAATGGAAGAATCATCAAGTCAATGCATCTCTCGAACTAGAAGGTCTCATAATGAATAACCTATTGGAGGAATCATTAAATACCAATCATAGGTCTCACAACCCACAACCTAAGGGAGAGATCATCAGTCCCATCATAAGGAAAGATACATAACATCCAATTCATCTCAATGCTTCTCCTCAAACACAAGGTCTGACAATGCACAATCTAATGGAAGAATCATCAATTCAATGCATCTCTCGAACCAGAAGGTCTCACAATGCATAACCTATTGGAGGAATCATTAAGTCAATACATCTCCTAGACCACAATGTCTCACAACACACAACCTAAAGGAAGAATCATCAAATCAATACATCTCCCAGACCACAAGGTCTGACAACACACAATCTATGGGAGAAATCATCAATGCACCTCCCGAACCACAACATCTCACAACACACATCCTACGAAAGTGACAATCTTCCCGACCAATTCATTGGTCTCACAGTCGCAGCCTAAGGAAGATTTACGATGCTATGTAATCAATGCTCCCTCTCCAAACAAATTCTCATTCATTCCAATTTCTTCACAATAAACATCAACAACCAGTTCAACATCAAAAAAATGTAGCCATGGTGGATCTCAAACATTCCAACAAACAACATTCAATTGTTCATCCAACTTCAATCAGGGCTTCTCTCAAAAGAAAACATTAGCAGTTATTGGCAGTCAATACTAGACTTTAGCAATGGATTTTCACAGAGGCAATCATCGACAACCATAGAAGTGAATATGAATATCCATAGTTGAATCCAACAAATAGTAAGTGGCTTCTCTCAAAAGCAAGCACCAACAGACAATACTTGAATCCAACAAATAATAAGTGGTTTCTCATAGAAGCAAGCATCAACAACCATAGTAGAATCTAGCAAACCATAATTGAATCAAACAAATAATAAGTGGATTCTTATAGAAGCAGGCATCAACGACCATAGTAGAATCCATCATACCATAATTGAATCCAACAAATAATAAGTGGCTTCTCCCAAAAGCAGGCATCAACAATCATACTGGAATCTAGTAGACCATAATCGAATCCAACGAATAATAAGTGGCCTCTCACAAAAGTAGGCATCAGTGACCATAATAGAATCCAGTAAACCATAATTGAATCTAATAAACTTCATGGGAAACAAACATCATTAGATAGATCAACGAACCAATCAAAGAATCAACCAAGTCAATATTAGAGTATTGAAACTTCTTCAAATCATTCATTAGGGAGATGTCGATGGACATGCAGTCCATTGTGCCAAAGATATCACCAGGCTCATGTCTTTGCAAAATCAACTCCTTACACAAAAGTCCTCTACATAGTAGACAAAAATCATAGGTTCATCTTTAGCATATCTAGATTAGCATCGGTCTTCAAAACTTCTAGCCACATTCATAGATCAAGAACATCCTTCAATCAGGCTAATCTTTTCTACCCCTTCTAAGTACATAGATCATCTAATCTTGAGTCTTCTTGTCACATTTTTCTTTCATCCAACAATTTTGCTACACCTTGGAAGTCTTCATTATGTACTTGCAATTCTCACTGGGAGGCCATGGAATAACAGATACAACCGAGCAATAACAGATACAACCGAGCAAGAGATACACATGCAAGAGACTCATAATGAAATAATAATAGAAACAATAAAGAAATTATTTATCTCTTGAGAGTGTGTTAGCTCCCTCTTGATCTTAGTCTTATAGTTAACCTCGTTCAATCCATTAAAGAGTTAATCTTGCCCACACCATCATCATCAAGGAAGCCACATTATCATCATCATATCATCATGGAGTTCACGTCTTCATCAAGAAGTTGACCTCGTCCATATCATCACCATAGCACATAATCCACATCAACATCAAGAAGTCATCAAGCGGTACATATAATCTATATCATCAAGTAGTCCATATCATCATTGAAAAATTCATTCACAAAGTCCAATCCACATCATCATCAAGTCGTCCACTTCATCATCATTAAGGAGTCTACATCAACATCGTCAAGGAGTTCACATCATCATTAAAGATTTCAAATCATCAAGGAGTCCATCATCCACATCTTAAAGGAGTTTACTTCAACATCAACAAAGAGTTCACATCCATTATCATCATCAAGGAGTCCATATTACCAACAAGCCCACATCACTATCGTCATCAAGGAGTCTACATCATTAATGAGTCCACATCATCATCAACACCAACAAGTCCACATGATTAACAAGCCCGCATCATTATCATCATCAATGAGTCTGTATCAGTATTAAGAGATCATATCAGCATCAATATCATCAAGAAGCCCATATCAACATCAATATCATCAAGAAGACCATATCAACATCAAGAAGTTAGAGTTTCTTCTTCCTAATGAGCATAATTAGCTATATTAGTTCTAGGATTTGGTCCATTTTCCTCTCCAAGTGCTGCCTAGGGATTAGAAACCATAAACAATCCAATGTCAGTAATGATAAAAGAAATATAAGATACTTATATTTTGAGCTCATGACAACTCCTTCTTAATCTTTAGCTTTATAAAACCTACAAATCAACCTCATCATCAATATGTCAGGTCTTCTTAAGAAGAAGCAATTAATCCATAGTCCCAACACTAAATAGGGTTATTAATTTATCGGCTAGGGCTTGACAATCCTTCAAGATTGGTTTAGAGTGTACAATCCTAGACATTCATTCATGTATCCAACAATCCTAGGACTTTTGTCCTCAAACCCTAGGATCAAAACCTTACTAGGATTTTTTTTTCCATCCTTGTCATCAAAATTCCAGGATGTAATAGATGGCATCAATGATTCTAGATTTCATCAATCTTTAGTTGATTCAGTTCTAAATAATGTTAATCATTCCCAAACTTTACATTATTATTTTATTACTTATCAAGATATGATAAAGGTTATTTTCGTGTCACACAGGGATCTTGATTCCTTTTTCACATAAATAAACTTCGCAACCTCATAGTTCAAGAAACTTTCAACAAGACTTTGCTAATGAATAGGTATGATAAAAGAGAGGAGCACGGCCTCTTCTAATACATCTTTTTCATAAGATTCCAACAATATCTTTTAATGGAGTAAATGATGAGTCTTATTTATTGATCTATTTCTTGAGTGACAAAGCTTACAAGGTAGTAATAAAATCTTATTTGACCTCCATTTCTAAAGCCATATCATAATTTCTTTAAGCTACTTAAAGGGTATTTCAGACTTGGTAAAGAGATATATACTCAGCAGAGAGATTTTCCTATGGATGGCAACAATTTCCCTCACACAAACAGGTCATGCTTGTCAAAACAAGTTCTGAAACATATATGACCTTATTATACAAAGCATCTTGAATAAATTAAGGAGATATAATAATTTCTCCCATACAGGTAAGATTAAATGCATATCAACCACTATCATTAATACATATAAGGCTTCAACCATAAATATAAAGAAATAGGTCCTATAACCTGAGAAGGAGAAGATTTAACAAGGTGACATGGGAAATGCGTGGATTTCCATTAGAGTCATTACTTTGACCTGATCATACCTCAGAAACAATCTCATCCTAGCAATATTTTAATATAACTCATCTATAAAATTTAGTAATGATTTATTACTAAAGAAACTTAGGACTCCATAATTTTATATCTACCCAAGATGAGCATTACATGACAAGCTTTGAAATATTTCTCACACAAGGTAAATCTCTAGGATTTAGTGTTACTCATCACAGGGAAAATTTTAAGAACCCCCCCTAAATTTATATGTATAATAAATGGGCAAATCTCCATGGTATATAGGAAAAATGGAAGGTGATTTTATCAATAATATAATAAGTATATATAATTTTTTGGTGAATCTCTCACCAGGCATGGCGAATATTTTAGTCAATTATAAAATCTTGTAAGATCTTGGCAAGTCTTTCACTAAATAATAAAACTTTGTAAAGTCCTAGTGAATCTTAGCATTGTGAACTCTTAGAGAATTTTTTGAAAAAGTATAAAACCATATATGACAAGAGCCACATGGTGGCAATATCACTGTTTTTTTTTTTCACGTTTCCACGATATGGAACTTGTTTATTAAATTATAAAAAAGCCAACCAAGTCCCTTATAATATGCAGGTAAGCTTATAACAGAGTCTGATACCTCTACTATGCTTGTCTTCATTCAAGTGTCATAACTGCTATACTTAACACTATGAATCACAACTCTCTCAGAACTCAACTCTATAGTGTAATTAAAACCTTTGGAAATTGAATCTAATAACTCTATAAAAAGGATTAGTTGAATAGAAGCTTTTGTGAATGAGCCCACTAACTATCACTACTAAACAATCAATCTAGACTATGAAGTCTTCCATCTTGATCACAATCGTGCTCACGATCAAGGGAGTGTGACCACCTGGCCTGACATAATGGCCATCATAGCTTCCAATAATCAACAACCACCTTGCAATGACATCCTAGCTCATGTCTCATGAATTTTATTCATCAATATTAACTAATATAAATCTTATAAAGATAATATTAGAATCCTCTCCAGATTCACTGTTAATACAAGGGTAAAGGAAATTTTCTAGCTCAAGGCACTAGCCAATACCAACTTTGGTATTTGTGACCCCTTTGTGTGGATGCACCTACCCTGCCCCGTTGGGTTTCTGCCTTGTAACATAGTTCAAGGATCACAAGACTTTCCAATCTTCCTACTCCATTAGACACACTTTATATGCTATACATAGTGAATGGAAAAGAAGCATTATAGAACACACAA
>APFE030375488.1:63038-95968 GCA_000404065.3 Pinus taeda | reverse complement strand
TTATATTTTTATTAATTTACCATACCTCTTTTATAAATATGGTATTTGGGCCTTTGGCCCATAGGATTCACTTAAATAAAACCTATTCTTGAAAATGGGCAAATGGAAGGTTGCAATTCCTAATTTCAAGGGCTAAATTTACCTTTTTTACCCTCTCCCTTAAAATAAGGTGGGCTATTTGAGGTGATTTGTAAAAATGTACTATGATACAAAATATTCGCCCACTAAAAATTTAAAACCCCTTAATTTTCGCCAAAGGGCGAACATTCACCCCTAAAATTTTCCATGCTCATCACCACTAGATTTCAACCTAGCTTTATATGGAAAGCTTCACAAGGGAGAGAGGGCTCAGATGTCATAGAGAACAACATAACTTCAAAATCAAATTATAAAAGCACTTGTAGAGAGATATTCAAAATTCCCAATTACAAACATGTTTTGAAAATTAAAAACAAAGTTCAAAGAATATATTGAATCCAATGAACTGATGAGCTATCACCATTGTTCGCACAACAAAGCCAGCATACCAAAACCTCCTCCATCAAAATCTAGTTTTCTAATACCAAAGCACAAATCTAAAACACCTAGAACCACACATGAAATCCAAATTCCCACTAGAACACCAAGAATAATAAGCCACCACAAAAGGCCAAACCACAACAAAAATGCTTAAAACACCCACCACTATAAACACCGTGGATAACATCTCAACCATATAAATGAACAAAAAACCATTGGTTTTTAGACCATGAGAAAGTAAAAGCTAGCACTCATAGGCATATCAAACCTACATCCCTGAAAAAAGCTCCAACACAAGCATAATACCATATAGATAGGAAGAAACCAATTGACGATATATAATTAAACCTTAGGTACAAATAATTAAACTAATTCAAAACCACTATAGTATGACAATGAATAGGCCCTTTAGGATACCAAGTCACCTGAACACTATTTCCTTGTATGGAAATCCCCACATAAGATGCCAACATTGGTAGAATAAATTGAGACAAACACAAAAAAGTGTCTAAACCATAATAGGAAAATCTAAAACACTCACCATGACAAACACCATGAGCATCACTTATGCCAAACAAATCAAGAGTAAATATTTGTTTCTACACTGACATGAAAGGGGGATGCTAACGATATAAAAAACGTATAAAACTATTGCAACGCAGACCAATACTCACACGTATGCTCAACCTACATTCCCAACATAAAGAGCTCCATTGTTGGAAGAACCCATAGATAATACCATCACTAATATAGCATTAATCGCCAAGTACGCCCACCATGACAAACACCACAAGCAACTCCTCCACCATTGAACCCCAACATTTTGAATCTGATGGATTGGATGAATAACCAAAATGACATAAAAAAAACCAACCAACACAAACTAGGAACCATAATCATCCTTTGCCTACACTCTCCGCACAAACAACTCCACTATGTGCAGAACTTGAAGACAAAACCACTACAAATACAACATTAAATCTCATGTATAGAGAATTAAATTGCTCCAAACCACGAGATTATAGTGGAAATACCACCCCTCCATAAACTCACACCAACCCATCGTTGCCTCTTGGGATGAAAATCCCAATGAAAGATGTTAGTGTAGGCAAAACCAACCAAGAAAACCCCACATCATTGAACAACATAAAAGCTCCCAAACACATTTTGAATGCACTTGAAAGTATAAGACATGTTGACAAAATCAATAAAGAAAAGTAGAACCTCAACTTTAGAAAACCTATAGTTAAAACAAAATTTTAGCCATGTATGATAGGGAGACTTATTGCCACATGGTCACTATATCTTTGTGCCACACAAGGACATAATAATAAAATATGATTCTTTCAATTCCATGCAAGTGTGTTGTCCCATATAGCAATAAGAGATTTGACAAAGTGGCCAAATAGGTGAAGTATAACATAGCCTAAGCATGCTACAAATTCAACCTTTTATAGTCATGTTTTTCCAATCATATTCGTGCAAAATTCAATTACAAATTATTAGAATCATAGATTTCAATTGTTTAGAATACACAATTTGGGGTAATAAGGGTTTATGAGGTCAACTAATGCATTTTTGCAATTAAAAATGCAAATCCAATAATAGAAAATTAGAATTCGAACAATTCTTCTATATTTTGATTTTAGTGAGATTGCTAGAAAAATTCCAAATCATAGAAGGTTTAGATTCACTCAATGAGCATAGTCTAGATATTCTACATTTTGAATTTTTTCCGAATATATTTTCTTATCAAATTTACTTGAAAATATATTACAATTTGTTAGAATTGTATATTTGAGTTGTCGAGTTTCTATAATTTAAGTGCCATAGAAATTGTTTAAAATACGAAATTCATTTATACATTTAAAAATACAACACAATTTAAACTATGATTTGATAAAAAATTATATCATTAAATTCTAATATAAAAAATTAACATTTAAAGTTTGCATCTCAATTACTTTATACAACAAATACACTCTATCGTTAATGTTTAATGAGTAAAATATGTAAATCACATAAATTCTTCACCTTAACCCACTAGATGTGTGGGGTTGTTATTTTCCGAAATAAGTCATAAAATTCTAATCAATGGAATTGTTATTTTTCTAAAATCGACCCATATAATTCTAATTGATTTTGTGAATTTCATATTCTTTTTTGACTGATTTTAAGGTTATAATGAACTTGTCATTAAATCATAATCTCTAAATCGTGTTTTTTTTTTTTTTTCATGTTCTTCTCCATCCTAAATTTTAGGTTATAACTAAATTCATTATTAAATCGTAATTTCTAAACAATGATTTATATTTTTTTATGGTAATAAAATCATAATAGGTAACCCATAATATATTGATTTAATTTTTTTTCTATTTTATATACTTTATTTTTTAGGATTGGTTATTGTAATTAAATCACAATAGGTAACCCATAATATATTGATTTAAAAATTCTTCTTATTTTACATACTTTACTTTTTAAGATTGGGAACCCATAAATGTATTGATGGCTTAATGTTTGTATTATATTTAATTTTCAAAGTTTAAAGAATTATTCCAAGTCAAAGTTTAATCGTTGGGATAGACACCTAAAGCCATGGTGTAGCACTAGAATGTCAAAGCAAAATCATACTTTTGAAAACCTATCACTAGATTGCACTAGACACATATAATACACCATGTTACATGAAAGTTGACTCTATTCACTCAAATAAGTGAAGAACACGGTTAATGCAAACAACATATTATGTGTTTTGCTCATTTGGAATACAACATGGGTGGGACTACTATAAATTAATTCCAAACATCAAAATTTTAGAGGCCAAAATTGGTGATGGAACTTGCTGTCCCAAAGAGTTTTTTCATTTTTTTTTGTTCCCACTCATCACACCAACTTTTATGACTCTTCAAATTTACCTACAAAACTTACTAACCCTGGATTTAGCATCCAACTTGACTGTAAGGATTCCTGCATCTCTAGGGAATGGTAAAGGGCTAATGTTTTTGATGATTTCTAACAACAAGCATAGAGGAAAAATCCATAAGCATATTGGAAAATGTGTCAATCTAATTCTACTAGATTTATCCAAAAACTAGATGAATGTAAAGATTCCCAAACACTATCCATCTCTTTCATCATTAAGAATTTTACGTGTTTGTTATAATAAAATTCAGTGCGTATTCCTGATTGGTTTATAAGTTTGTCTCAACTACATGTGTTGGACTTATCCAACAACAAATTCATAGGGCAAATACCCTTTAATTTAGGGAAGTTCTTAGGATTTCAAATCCCTAAGTCTTGCCAGTGTATTGGTGATACACTATATAATCATCTGCAAGTTAATATTAAATGCTTTGAGTATTTTCTAACATATGTTTTAGAGACAAATACCATATTGGATTTTTCTAGTAATAATTTCATAAATACCCTCTAGCATGGGGAATCTGATTGCCTTGCGGTTGTTGAATCTATCAAGAAATCAATTGGAAGAGAAAATTATTGCATCTCTTCGTGAGATATCTACAATGGAGCAATTAGACTTGGCTAAAATTAATTTGAGTGGAGAACTTCCTCAAAAACTCTATAAATTAACCAAGTTGACATGTCTAGATGTATCATTTAATAGACTCTATGGCTGAATCCCTAAAGGCTGAACCCTGAAAGGAACACATTTAAACACTTAGTATGACTTCATTTCAATGGAAAAAGTGTCTATATGGTTATCCTTTATAAGCATGCAATGAAAACACTGCCAAAAAAAGATGTGGAATCTATGCAAATGTTACTAAAGATTAAGGATGGTGGAATCATGTGAATGAACATGTCTCATTAATTGTATTAGGGTTAGGAATAGGAATTGGCGTTGGCTTTGACTTTGGTGGAGTTGTAAGATTAATAATTATGTAGGATAGAGCATAACATTGGATGATACCTCCAAAAATAAAACCATTTTATAATGTATCAATTACTTTAATGACTTCACTTTTATCCAACCATAATACTATTTGTATTGAAAATTAAAAATTAAAATATGATTAGTTTTTATATTTTTGGGAGTTGTCTACCAAGGTGGAGGAATTTCCCAGACGGCCGAAAGTGGCCGGAATCCAGGCAAAAAGATTTAAAAAAAACTTGTAGAGGTAGTGTTTGAATCGTGTTTTTGATGGTGGAAATGGATTCAACACCATAAAAAACATTGATGGTGGAAACGGAGTCAACACCATCAAAAACATCTAAGACACCTAAAATTTTGAAGTTTAACAACTATAACTTGGATTTACAAAAATCCCTTCCGGATTTTCTCTAAATATATCCAGAATTTCCATAACTTTCCCCGCAATTCCTCTAGCTAATTAAACTAATGCAATTTTTTCATTTTTATTTCTCCTTTATATTATGGTTCTTTTCATAATTTATGGGTTCTTACTTTAGGTTTATATATGTTTTAAGTATGTTTAAGTAGCGTGGACAATAAAGTGACATGTGACTATGATGTTTGGGCTTTTCATAGATTTTCAAAGCAACATTCCCGTTTAAAATCGTTTAGAAAATTAACCCATTTTTCTTCATCTTTTCTCTCTCATTCTAGATGTTTTTCATATGTATTTGATCCGTTGAAATTACTATTATATAAATTATTGTGATTTTTTATAAATGGATGAATTATAATTGTTTTTTAATGTATAAATTAATGAATTAAATTTTAAGATTTTTATTATTATTTATATTTAATTCAAGTAAAAAAACAAATAATATTGGAATTTTAAAATTCATTTTATTCGAAAAAATATTTTTGAAGTTAGATATTAATATTTGTATTTTTGAGAAGAAAATTACAGTTATTATTATTATTATAAAAATTAATTTAAATTAAAAGTAAAAATGGAAAAATTCAACAAATTTTAAAAAGTGAAATATATGTATTTTATAATTTTGTGCATCTCACAAATTAATATAATACATAATTGTTGCATATAAATTTAATTATTATTAATCAATTATTAAATTAATAAAATTGTGATATATAATTCATAGAACTAAACAATTTCAAAAGTTATATTGATACTTGTGAGCTTTGTGATCATGGCAACAACAATATGATTGGACATTACAACTACCACAACATTCAATTTCTTAAGGAAACCACCATATTATTCTTCGTATGATATTTCATGGGGAATACAATCATCTCTTCATCCCACATCTAGTGGAAGTACTTCACTTTAACCCCATGATTTTGTTTGAATAGAATGTAGTTTGGATGATCTCATGTATCCACTGACATCATGTAGGGACAAAAGGGACATGGAGGAACATATTTCCTTTGGAAAATGTTATGACATTAAATCCACAAGTATTGTTCTAGAACTAGATAAGCATTCAACATTTATTTTAATAATCTTAGTGGTCATGTCCCTCTAGGAAATTATACTTAGTCATGAAGTATTGATTTTTATATAAACAACTCAGGTGGAAAAATTACATTTGAATTAGATTTGCTATATCTTGAATTTTTGTGTAGCATTAGGAGGTATTCCCGCATGACTAAATGGGTCTCCAATTTGGACTAGAAAAATTAAAATAAAATAATTTTTTGAGTGACATGTCGGCTTAGGAAGTCAATTTGGCTCAACCAATGAAAGGGTATGTCCCTTGGGTTATTTCACCTCATTCGTCAAGTATAAATAGATGATATGACGCATCATTTGTTCACCAAGCAAGAGCAATCCGTTCTCTCTCTCATCAACATCATCTTATCTCTTGGACAATCACGTGCGAGAAGGAGGAGACTAAGTTTGAATAAAATCGACCAATCTATTTTTGACCAAGTTTTGGAGGCCGCACATGTGAATTTGTTTGACCATTGACCAACCCAAAAGGTTGACCACAATAGAAATTTGACCATAGTATGAATTTGATCCCTAATTATTGGCTGTAGGGCCGAAAGTGACAACACGCAAAAGTTTGATTATTTGACCAACATTGACTTCTATGTATTTTGGTTGGCTTGACCATCATTGACTCCCTGAAGTTTGACTAGGTTTGACTAACATTTTGACTTGGATATTGGTAGATATTTCTATACAATTTATTGATTTGTAAACCTTACTAAAGAATAATTTCTCCTAAAGAAAAGTTGTTTGGTTTTCTCCCAAGGTTGGGTTTCCTAGGGTAAAATTATTGACTCTATCGTGCATGACTATATTTCTATGTTTTTTATTGTTTCAACTGCATTTACTGTTGGAATTTTTAGAGTGCAATTATTCCATGATAGTAGTGGCATAAAATATTGTGTGGAAAATCATTAGGAAATAATAATCTGGTAGAAAATTGTATCTATTGTACCTCTTGTAGAAAATTCAACATGGTATCGGAGCTTTGTTGAAAGGTCATCCATTGAAGTTAACCTTAAAGATCAAGTATTCAACAACTTGATTGGTTTTAGATCTCTTGTTAAATGACACCAATTCTCAGAGTTGAATATAGGTTAGATGGTGACATCAACTTCAGATCTTGGAAGACTAGGATAATCCTTATGTTTTAAGAGAATGAGCTTCAAAATTATGTAGAGAAAGTTAATCGAGAGCCAGAGGGAATTGCAGAGAAATCCAAGTATAATAAGAATGAAGCTAAGGTTAAGAGAATCTTGGTAGATTCCACAAAGGACCACTTGATTCCTCATATTACTGCATTGAAGACTTCCAAGGAAGTATATGATGCTCTAGTAGGATTGTTCAAGAGTAACGACACTAACTAGAAATTAACCTTGAGGCATACTTCATAGTGTCCTGATGACTATATCATATTCTATTGTTTCTCATCTTATGAGAGTCTCCTAGATCAGAGATGAACTTATAGCCATTGGAGATAAAATTGATGATTGATCTAGGTGTATATTGGTGGCCACCTGCCTATTCCACCTAGACCTACAGTTGGTTTCATATGTTTCCTTGTTTATTTCAGAATTTACTATTTTTAGCAGTTTTTTAGGCTTGAATTTCGAGAGCAGTTTTGACCCCCTAAAAGAAATTTTTTTGAGGTCCGTGGCAAGCCTATATCCATAGGTAGACACCTTCTGCAAATCCTATAGTACTCGAAGAGACCTTTCCAACAAGGTATCATACACACCAAACAAAGATGATATGATCAAATTACAACCTCGAGAAGTTGGCTACCCAACTAACTCCAACGAGGCCCACGAAATCTTGGCGTTACATCTCTTGGGGTTAGGGTTTTGTTTATTTAGGTTTTTCCCTTGTTGTTAAATAATAAATAGGCCCTTGAGCCTCATTGTAACACCGTTCAGAGGCATGTAGCTGCCACATCTCTTCTCATAGGTAAGCTGCCATCACTGAGCTAGTTTATTTCCATTATGTTTGTAAGCATGTTGTATATGAGTTGATACCTCACTCTATGATTATAACTTTGGGAAATAAGTGGTACAGGATATCGGAGGTAGCCGTGTCTACCGCCATCTCTTTGATCACTCTAAAGCAACGCAGTAAGATCATTTCCCAGACTAGGAAATTTGTTTTCCTTATGATTCGCCCTCAGGACCAGAAGAAGGTTGTGGTTACAACTTCCAGATAGGGCTCCTCCACACAGTAGCAACAAATGGATAAGGTCGTGGAGGAGTACATGTACATTTTCGCCTAACCTACAGGAGTATGTCCGTACTTTCAAGTCAAGCACTCCATTGACCTAACCCTGGGCGCACCGCTACCTAATGGATCGATCTATCGATGCTTTGTTATGGAGAATGATGAGATCAAGAGAAAGATTCAGGAGTTGTTGCAGAAAGGGAACATCTAGCTAAGCTCATCACCCTGTGAGAGCCTGATTGTATTGGTACAAAAGAAGGATGAGACCTGCAGACTCTGTATTGAATATCGGATGCTAAACAAGATCAATATCCAGAATAAGTACCCAATCCCATGGATTGATGACCTTTTGGACCAGGTTAAGGGGGCCAAATATTTTAGAAAGTTTGACTCAAAGTCCGGTTATCACTAGGTACCTATCGAACCCTCCAATGTATGGAAGATTTCCTTCAAATCCAATGAGGGTCTGTTCAAATGGTTGGTCATGCCTTTCGGGTTAACAAAGTCCCTCGAAACCTTCATTAGATTGATGCCAAAAAATGATGGGACTTAGTGAATGTGTATTGATTACAAGGAACTGAACAAAATCAAGCTCAAGAACAGGTACCCCTACCTAGGATAGATGATTTGTTGGATCAATTGTATCAAGAGAAATAGTTCACCAAGTTGGACTTAAATTATGGATAGCACTAGGCTCTAGTTAGATAAGAAGATACCTGGAAAATCACCTTTAAAAGTAGGAAAGGTTTGTATGAGGGGTTACTCATGCCATTTGGTCCATGGAATGCTTTAGCTAGGTTTATATGGTTAATGAATTATATACTGCAACCTTTTATAGATTCATTTTTTATTTTCTATTTGGATGATATACTGGTATACAATGCTACCTAGGAGGAGCACATATCACATTTGACATAGGTGTTGGAAACATCAAATAAGCATTATCTACTAGAAAATATCAAGAAGTGTGAGTTTACATAACATACTTTGGTCTATCTATGGTATGTGATAGCTGGAGGAGAGCTAAAAATAGATCCTTCCAAGATAGAGGCCATCATGAAATGTTCGATGCCTACTAATGTTTCTGAGGTTAGGTGTTATTCCCTATAATACTAGTACATCCCCCTTATTGTTATTGTTGTGCCCCATAGAAGCCCACTATTGTTAATGTTGTGCCCTTACATTATTATTGTTATGTAGGCTCTAATTATATTGTGACCCATTAGACTCCTATATATACAAAGGAGGTCTTTTCATTTGTGTCAACAAAGAATTGTTAATTTATGTAATGTAAAGGAGGTTTTCCCCTCAAAGAGGATAGGTTTTAAGTCGTTGATATATCTATTTTTGAGCTGGTCGCATAACATTTGGTTTCAGAGCTTTGGATTCTAGGGTTTCACTTCTTCAAATAGGCCATCTTGGAATTTTCGCTATACCTTTTTCTCTACGAGGCTTAAGAATATGAAATTTTTATCACATTGAGCCGAAATCTTGGTGAACTATGTGTAACAATTTTAGAGCTTGATTTGCTATATTTTCAGAGATATGATCCGATGAAGTTAGGGTTTTTGGAGGCTCTAGAATTCTATCTCAAACATGTGACCTAGGGAAAATCATCATAACTTGTGTTTCAGGAAATAGATTTGAATTATGAAAAAAATGGCTGAAATTGTACAGACTGTAGTTTTGTGTGTAGAAATTTAAGGGTTGAAGGTTGAAATAGTGACACGTGGAACTCTGCACAAGTTCGCTCTAATGAACCAATCCATAATCAGGCGATTGTGGGAGATTGGGCATAACTTTACCTTGAAGAATCCAAATTTGGTTTGAATTGTGGCATTGGAAAGAAGAATCAAAGGGATACTACAGGGAAGAATGTCAGATCTTAGAGATCTAAAATTACAAATATACAATAGTTTCAATACCTAGCTCCTAAAAAGCGGGAAAAAGGTGTGTATTTTTTTTTTTTTTTTTGCGTAATGTTTGTTTGAAAAATCCATTTGAAGTGATTCAAGGGGAATATTGAAGCATAGATATCATTTTTTGATTCTCAAATTCCTCTTAAATAAATATGGACACAGTTGGTAAGAAACAAGAAATCTCTTCTATGATGCATGAAGAAGAGGAAGAAATGCATCATGACGTATCAAATTTACAAGACCAAGTGCAATAAATTTCGCTCTCGAAAAAAGTAACAAAAAATGAATTGGAAGCCATGATGAATGTTAAGATAGATGGTATAAAAAGGGACATGGTAGTTAAGATAGATGGTATAAAAATAGACGCGGTAGTTTTGAATGATGGTAAAGAAGACATGGAAGCAATGATGAATGTGAAGATAGAGGGGTTGAAGGAAGGTTTGGAAAAATTGCTAGAAGAAAGGCTTCCTAGTGGTGACAAGGTAATCCATGAAAATCATGATGAAGACAGAAGGAATATGAATTATGATTTTAGAGACTCCAATGTGGGGTTTAAGGATCACCACATTCCAAATATAGATGTAAGGAAGTTTGATGGAAATGATTGAGTAACTTGGATACTACATATAGAGAAATATTTTGATCGAAAGGATGCACAAAAAAATCACAAAAGGAACATATTGCATCTTTAAATTTAGAACCCAATCAATTTGTATGGTAGATATGGCTTTGTTCTCATAAACCACCTGGCACCTGGTCAATTTTTACGGAGAAATAATAGCACATTATGAAGATACAAAAAGCAACACCTTCTTTAGCTAATTGATAAATCTCAAACAAAAGGGTTCAATGGTGGAACACATTAAGTACTTCCAAAAATTGAATATTAGGGTAACTAATATTTCAGAGGAGCATAGGGTTGATTTCTTCATAGGGACTTTAAAATATAACATCCAGCATGAGCTTCGCCTTTGGGAACATGATTCATTGGAGAAGTCATTTAGGGTAGTAAGAAAAGTTGGAAACAAAATTATGGCAACAAGGAAGTCTACCACTCACAACTATAAAGATGGAAGTATTGCTACTCCTAGTCTTCCACAACCTACAAGGTTAACACCAAAAAAGTTGGAGGAAAAAAGAGAAAAAGGGCTTTGTTACAGTTATGATAGCAAATACACTAAAGGTCATAAGTCTGCTGAGAAGAAATTATTCTACATAGATTGTGAAGAGGAGGAAGAAAAGGAACAAGAAACATCAAAAGAGGAGGATATACACTAGGAACCAACCCTAGAGAAAGAATAAATGAATCTGACCATATCTTGTAATGCATTGGAAGGAATTATGATCTAGGTGGATATTGGTGGCCACCTATCTATCCCACCTTGACCTCCATTTACTTTCATTTGTTTCCTTGTTTATTTAAGCATTTACTATTTTTAGCAGTTTTTACCCCCTAAACGATGTTCTTTTGAGGTCCGCTGCAAGCATATAACTAAGGGCAGGGACTTGCAACAAATCTTGTAGTAATCAAAGATACCTTTCCAACAAGGTATCGTATGTGCCAAATAGAGATAATATGACCAATTTAGGACCTCGGAATCTGGCTACCTAATTAACCCCAACAGGGCCAACAAACTCTTGGCGTTACATCTCCTAGGGTTAGGGTTTTGGTTGTTATGGTTTACTCATGTTTTTCAATAATAAATAGGCCCTTGAGCCTCATTGTAACACAGTTCAGAGGCATGTAGCTGCCACATGTCTTCTAATAGATAAGCTACCATTGCCCGAGCTAGTCTTATTTCCATTTTGTTTGTAAGCATATTTCAGTAAATGAAATGAAGTGTTATTTCTGTTGTTCTTACATAGTGTTTTGTCACACCTCATGTTCACTTCTTGTTCAATAAAATTGACTACTGTGCGGCATATACATCATGATATACAGACCAAAATCTCCTTAAAGAATAAAAGGAAAACTGCCTTGAATTAGTTTTGAAGAAGGTTATCTTAAAAAATAAGTTTTAGCACTAACACGCTTTGCTCCATGGCCTGATCGTGTTGATGATAGGTTTCAAAATATACAATAGTTCTATCAACGTGGGTTTTGATAGTAAAACCTGCGCTAAACCTATTCTGGCATGTTTTCCCAAACTGGAGGAGAAGCTTCATGCACTAGAACCTTCGAGAACAACGAATTGGATATTAGTTGTTGTTGATATGGTTGAGCTCTCCCTTTTAGACTTCTTTATCTTATCGTCATGGTATTTCCCCTTGAGATGTGGACATTCCTCCCTGATTTATGGATCCCTAACTCTCCCTCCATTGACTCCCTTCCATTCCAAAATGGTTCGTCATTGATTGCTGCATCCATATGCTGAGATTATGCTTACATGCTACCCATTCTAGCTTGGATAAGGAGTGCTTGAAGAATCTTTTCTTGGACTTGGAAATCCACCAAAAGGAGGTCTCCAACATCAGGGCATATGTTATATGCTTCCCCTTTTAGTTTCTTAATATATACATATGATGTTCACTTTCCATAATTGTGTAAATGTTTATTATATTAGCTTAACATTCCTTGATCTGTTAAGTAGTTTATGTTTGATTTTCTCCATATATGCTATTGTATCTTTCATAGTACTTTGATCTTCCTTGCAGGTACCTATATGTTAAGAAAAACTATGGAGCAAGGCCTAGAGCGAAAGATTCAAAGCTATCTCCAAGGATCGAGTGATTAGCACCAGAGTGAGGTAGGTTTCTCCTTCTCTCTGCATTTGTCAAACATAAGTTAGGAAAGTTTACGTTAGATTGTTTAATTTGTTTCTAGACCCACTCATTGGGCTAGAGGGACTGCCTTTGTTCGCAGAGGGGATTTGCCTTCACAACAAAATAATGACTCCATTAGGGAAGCTATATAATTTTCATCTTCCTTTCTCAAATGATCTTTTGATCAATTTTCTCAACCATCATGTTCTCAGTTAGTTTGGGTTCATATAGGTATGCACAATCACTGGTTGCTATATTAGAGTGCTCAGTCTAGAAGTGTTTGTTAAATTCTTTTTATTTTTTTCCTCATTCCTTGCCCAACGTGTTTTTTATTTGACATTCACGTTGCGAGTGTGTTTTTTATTAAAATAGCCGAGTTGATCCCCTGTTCAGCACCACTTTGGCCATAACAATTGCGCTAATCCTTGATATTGGCAAAAACCTAGGGTTTTTCTATCAAACCCTAGTGCATCTGAACCCTTGAGGCTTTGTTTTGTCCTAGATGATTAGATTTTGTTGTTTCTTTGATTGATTACCTAATTTATTAGCGAATTCTTAGTTCTTTGAACTTTTAAGTGTTTTGAGTGCAATTGGATTGATTTGAGGGTTTATAGGTTGTTTGATTGTCACTTGTTGCTTGTGAGTGTCTTTTGATCTCTAGTTTGCTGAATGATTAGGTCTGGTCAACTGGTGACATCACTAGAAACATGGACGTACATTTGTTTTGGTTTGTCTTATGCAAAGTTTCTTTTCATGTGTACTAGGTCATCTTGCTTTTGAAATCCATCTTTATCGTTTATCAAACATAGATTACAATGTTTGGCTTGCAAACTGAAATGAGTATATTTTCTTATTTATTTGAAAGAGAAAGTGAAAGAATTTTTCACTGAGTGCTTTTGAATTTGGTGTTACTTTTATTGATGCCTTGTTTGAATTAGGAGTACTTTGAATCAAAATCTTCGATTTTGCTTTAGTTGAAGCTTAGTTGCATGTGAGCAATATGAAAATAAAAGAGAAAATCATATAGGTAGAGTGAATCTTAAAGAAGTGAAGGTCATTTTTGCTTTCAATAGATCACATATTCATTGGTGAAAGTGAAATTTAGTTTTGATCTTACATTTTTCATTTGGAAAAGTTAGTGGAGGCATAATGTTTGATGCATTCTCTTGTTTGATACATTAATTGATTAAATTTTATTCCCTCATTAATATAGAATTTGTTGAAATGAAAGGTTTCCTTTTTCACATATAGTTTCATTCTAGGATTCAGGTGACATCATTTGAGCCCAAAATTGAAACCTAATTCAAGAAAAACATTAAAATTTACTGAATTAACTTAAGGAGCATTTGGAACTTAAAAAAAACATTTAGAGTTGTAGGCAAGAGACATGTTCCAGCGTTTATAAACATAGAAGTTGTCATTAATTACTTGCATTGTATCCCAGGGGTGAAATCATGTTCCAGTAAGGAAGTATATCAGATATTCTCGAGTACTATAGGGTATATCAGAGGCACTCTAGTATGGCAAGTATATCAAAATGCTCTCACCGAATGGTTATGCATTAGACAATGCTAACACAGACTTTGGATCCCTGTACTGTTGAGTATACATTGGGAGACCCCACTAGGTTGCTATTTAGCCACAGGTAATTGAGTGAGCTACCTTGTGGACATGATACACCAAACACAACATTCAGGGAGATCGACCGCCATACTTTAAGTCCTTGTTTTCAGCTAAGGTGTATATTGTGGTTCATGGATACTTGGTAAACCCTCTTTCCTAGATTACCACTCATTTATTTTGTTTTGTTAATTTATGAAATAAATTAATTAACCGCGGAACAACATCCTTCCTGTGAAAATACTCCTTAGTAGAGCTTAGGTTGATACTAATGGCAACATTTGCTGAGTCTACCAGTCAAGGAAACCCCTCTGACAAGAATCCTAGTCATTTTCCTTCTTTTGGAAATACTGGTGCTCCCTATATGGCAACGTTGTGCCTTCCTGGATTAACCATTGGTCTGCCAGTTTGGTTATTTTCGACCTCAATGATTACGAATGTCCAAACTACTTTTCAAACGAGTTCTCCTCCACTTGAACAAAATCAACCTCAAATTGATCCTAAAGTTGACCCCTCACCTTCTTCACCTATTTATTCACCCCGTTCTTCCTCTTCACCTGGTGAAATTATGGATTCTAGTGACCAGGAAGCTAAGAAGAAGAATAAGCAAAATAAGCACAGGGGAAACCAAGCAGCCATTGCTACGGATGCAAATGATGTAGAAAAAACTTCCAACCAGCCCTAGAAAGTAATATTCCCTTGCATGTTATGTATGGGTGACCACCTTCTTCGGAATTGTCCTGGTATTCCCAAGGTATTAGAAGTGTGGTCCATAGGTTCACATCAACCTTTTTCATCAGCCTCTAGCGATCATGCTAGTGATAAAACTTCAACTAGTAATAATAAGGTCCATGGAAAAAAGGGAAAAGTCAAATTTCCCTATAAGTTGTGTGAATTTAATCATCCCATTCACTTTTTTACTCTTTTGGATGAGGATTCCAAAGAGTTGGAAAACCTTACAGGTTCCCAACCTTGTCTTCCGGTTGGGTATCGAAAGCTTTTCCATAATCCTTCACTAGTTTATAAAGTGATTGATCAAAATCCATCTTTGGTCAACCTTGATCTCTCTGAAAGTGAGTCTCATAAGTTTATTATTGACTAAACATTGGTTGCGAAAATGGTAGACTTCACTCCACCTTCAGTTAACCATACCTTTCTAGTAGAGAGTGAACCTCGTACTCCTAAGGTTCTTCTAGTTTCTTCAGTTTCGAATGAACTCGAGGGAAATCCTCCAGTTCCCAAGGTGCATGAGATAAATTCTCTTGTTCCCATAGAGCAACAGGGCAACTCTCACATTCCTACGACACCCCCTCTGAGTAGTCTAGTCAGTTCTTTTGATTGGAGTCAACTGGCAGGATATCATCTTCCATATTATGTGCCCTTCCATATTACAGTACATGCTTACAATATGTCCGTACCTAGCATATTCATAGACGAGGGCGCATCTGTTAGTATTCTTTCCTCAACTGCTTCGCAAGTTTTAGGTTCTCCTCAACTTGTCCCCATCACCTAGAATCTGTTAGCTTTTAATAGAGGAACTAGTCAACCATTAGGGATCCTTCCTAATTTACCTATTACTTTGGGAGGAAAAACTATCTATATAGACATGATGATTGTCAAAGGCCCTTTAGATTTTAATCTACTCCTTGGTCATGCCTATGTTTATGCCATGGGAGTTCTTGTCTCTTATCTCTTTTGTGTGATGTGTTTCACGCGTGAAGGAAGAATTGTGATCATTGATCAGATTACATTCATTGGTCTTGAATCAACCCCCTATCAACCATCATCCATAAATGGTTCTTATATGTAAGAGGTATCACCCCCACCACAGGTTAATTACGTGGCCACTTGTTCCATGTTTGCATCTACTGATGATCTAGTAGGTGATGTAGTACATCATGTACTAGGGGAATTGGAGCCCGAATTTTCATTTGGATCCTTGGAAATGTATCCCTTCTAGAGTGTTGTTATACTATTCGATGAAAACCTCTTGGAAGCCATAGCCTCTTTTGATCTTTGATCAAGCGATGGAGTAGAGTTCCTTGTCTTCTGTCAAACTCCTTATAAAATGAAACAAGGAACATAGCATGGTTCTTTTCCTGTGTCAAGCTCGTTAAAAAATGAAACAAATCCCCTTCCAATTCGAGTCTTTTGATTAGATATCATAAAATCCCAGTCAAGTCTTTCACTTGATCTCATAAATGAACCTTCATTCCATCCACCTATTAGTAACCAGTAGTATACTTAGGTGAATGAAATGAAGCTTGGGGGGCATGTACCTTGAATTGAGTCATTATGCAGGGGGCATGAAAACTCATCTCACGCATAGTTTATCTTTGTTTCAGGCTTGTATAAAAATGAAACCAGATCCAAGCGTAGTTTGTTTCTGTTTCAAGCTTGTGTAAAAATGAAACCAAATCCAAGCATAGTTTTTTCTCACATTTCAAGCTTGTGAAGAAATGAAATGATCCTCAAGTATACTCAAGCATAGTTTCCCATGTTTCAATGTTGTGTAAAAATGAAACCATTGCCCTTCTTACCTCTTGTGCTTTCCGTGTTATCAGCTTGTTTTTGCTAGATGAACCTTGGTTTTTTCCTTTCCATTGTCACCATCTCTTTGGACGATCATACGTTTTCACTTGGTTGTTTTACCCTTGCCCGAGGAACATCTGTGATGAGTGGTATTATTAGCCAACCTCTTAACCTTTACATGTTTTGAGAAGTTCCATCATGATCAGAACCAGTTGCTATCCTTTTATACCACTCGTTCCTCCAGGTGGAGTCCTCTTTAAGCTCTTTTCCGACTCTCAAAAAATGAAAAGATTGTCGAGTACTTGTCATTTCGAACTCGTAAAAGTAATAAAATAACATCTACTCAGTATAAGTTTAACACTTTTCCGGATTTAGCTAGACTATTGTACAAAAAGGGAATACCTTAGTCAAATTTGGCTAAGAGGTTCTCTTGAATAATGTTTTCTACTTCGGGTTCAAGAGAAGATTTATGAAAAGGGACCTTTGGACTTTTCTTTTTTGCTTCTTTTTTAAACTCTCTAAACATGAAAAAGATGTTGATTTTTGCCTCCATCAGACTTGTAAAACTTAAACGACGTAGGAATTGTCACCATGACAAGGTCGGGTTCCTCCTTCCTAGGGCTCGTAATACTTACTAGGATGGATTCCTTTGAAGGGTGAAATTATATGGCAAGCATATTCTATCCCCTTCAAGATTGATATGAAAAATATATGGGGTACTTTCCAGAAATGGTGGGGGAAAAAGTGAAAGCATCCGTCTCTTGTATTCTGTAAAGACAACATGTCACTCTTGAACATGGCACTCATTTGTTACTAATGTCGGGTTTGGGACATCCTCACTTGGTCACTTGCCTTCATGGGTTTGGGGAATCCATTTTGACTCTCATCTGATCATACCATTTCATCATCATGAACTCTAATCCTATGTTGAGTAAAATGGTGCCGAACTTCACAGTCATGTTATTGATATGTTCAAGGGAAGTCTTATCTGCAGTTCTTTACAGCCTATACATTGTTTGAATTTTTTCCACAGTCCAGAATCAGACTTATCTACTCTACTACAATATTTTGTTTCATGTTGATGATATGGGATTCATTATGGCCCTCCTTGAACGGATCACTTCCTGTCAACTTCAGCTCATTATATTGTTAGATGATTTAGAAACTCCCTTTCCAGTACCTTAGAGCTTGCATGCCTCAATGGCAAGTTCTTTGCGTTCGACGACAAGTTACATCATTGAACTTTGATTGGATGATTCCACGGGTGTTTGACTTCAGATTCACTTTTCACATTCGCGGATTGTGTTGATTGTACCTTAAGAGCCATTGTCATTATTGGTGGTTTTTCTCGTGCCTGTTAATGATTTACATCATTGACCGATAATTAGGTGTTTTTCTATCATTTTCGACTTCGACACATCTATTCGCATGATTATACTTCGTACATTGATCAGGTCGAGATAGGAGCATAAGACCCTAGATTTTGTATGATAAAGTCCAGGTTGCATGGAGTTATGAGTTATTCATGATTGTACACATGTTTCCTCTAGACGGATGGCTGTGACCATACCATGGGTCCATATTCATGATATTTTCTATTCAGATGGCTGCGACCATACCGAGGATATTTTCACATGATACCTTCTTTTCAGATGGTTGCGTCCATACCACAGATTCATGTATTATTAGATGCCTTCCCATTAATTATTAGGCATGATCATTAGAGATGTCAGATATGTATATGTATATGTGTATGTATATGCTTGATTTCCAGGTCTCCTGACAATGTTGTTCTCTTCCTTGTACTGACTTGTAAAGCATCTTAGACATCACTCCCTATTCTTCCTTCATGATTTAGGGGGAATCTGTTACACAATATTTTTTCATACCTCCTGTTCACTTCCCGTTCCATATCCAAAAGTGCCAAAACATTGACTAATGTGTGGCATATCCATCATGATATATAGACCAAAATTACCCTGAAGAAGCAAAGGAAAATTTCCCCGAATTCATTCTGAAGAAGGTCATTTAAAAACCTAAGTTTTAGCATCAATGAACTTTGCTCCACTGCCTGCCCGTGCTGATGGCAGGTTTTCCCAAACTGGAGGAGAAGCTTCATGCAGTAGAACCTTCGAGAATAATGAGTTGGATATTGGTTGTTGTTGATATGGTTGAGTTCTCCCTTTTGGAACTCTTGATATTATCATCTTGGGCTTTCCCCTTGAGATGTGGACCTTCCTCCCTCTTTTGTGGATCTCTAACTCCCTGTCCCTTCCTATAAATCCACTCCCTTCCATTCCAAAATGGTTGGTCATTGATTGTTGCATCCCTATGTTGAGATTATGCTTAAATGCTACCCATTCTAGCTTGGACATGGAGTGCTTGAAGAGTCTTTTATTGGACTTGGACATCCACCAAAAGGAGGTCTCCAACATCAAGGAATAGGTTGTGTGCTTCCTTTTTTAGTTTCTTAATATATACATCTGATGTTCACTTTCCATAATTATGTAAATGTTTATGGTATTAGCTTAATGTTCCTTGATTTGTTAAGTAGTTTATGTTTGATGTTCACCATATATTCTATTGTATCTTGCATAGTACTTTAATCTTCCTTGCAGGTACTCAGATGTTAAGAATAACTCAGGAGCGAGGCCTGGAGTGAAATATTCAAAGCTATCTCCAAGGATCAAGCGAATAACATCAGAGTGAGGTAGGTTTCTACTTCTCTTTGCATTTGTCAAACATAAGATAGGAACATGTATGTTAGATTGTTTAGTTTGTTTCTAGACCCACTCATTGGGCTAGATGGATCGCCTCTATCCGCAGAGGGGATTTTTCTTCACAACAGTTGCATCTTTGTATTTATGGTTATATCTGTAATTTGTTGCGTTCCTAGTTTAATTTAGATCAGTAGTATCAAAGTGGTCTGCTCTTTCTCCATTTTTCTCTGGATGTACCCAACGAGGTCAGAATATAATGAGTTAGGGACTGAACGGATCGAACCTTTGCAAGACCAGCCTCACAAATCTCGATGGCCTCTCATGGGGGAAGAATAAAAAGAGGAGGGGGTAGGAGATCGTTTCAAAATCTTGCTCGAAGAAACACTCGAGTGACAAAGGAATGTGATGATGGACACCTTTGTCCATATCCTTCAGCAGCTAGCCAAGGGTGACACATCTACTTCTAGCAGCTACTCTCCAAGCACCACAACCTTTAAGGTGCAAGTTAAATTTGACATTCCCATATCTAAGGGTCGAAGAGATGTGGATGTCATAGCTAAATGGTTAAATATGCTAGAAGGATATTTTTCTATTCATGATTTTTCCAACAGGGAAAAGATTACTTTCGGTCTTCTTAAAGCCACCCCCCGCGTCAAGGATTGGTGGGAAACCTACTATGAGCAGAAGGATGAAAGTACACCCTCACTATTTTCAGCTGCACCCACTTAGGATTCGTTTTGGGACACCATCAAGGAGCAATACTACGTTGTCGAGAGCTATAAGGATAAATACATAAAGTGGACCACACTACGATAGGGAAGGGACCAAGACATGCCAGAGTTTACCAATTTTTTCATACCCTTTGCACGAATTTGGGTATCAAGGATTCTGAGAAACATTTGGTACTCAAGTACCGCGACTACCTACATATGTACATCAAGGATGAGATGGAGTTCCTGGACATCTCTTCACTCAGCACAACATATTTATACACTATCAAGATTGAGTAGAAGATTAAACAAAAAAAGTGAGACTTTGGATCTACGAATCCGAAGCAAGGTAAAGGCACCCCAAATCACAGAGCAAAGGGAAAATCCAAGGCCAGACGACCAAGGATAACCCATCGAAGCCACAAGAAAAGAACAACACCATGAAGAAAAAGAAGGAAATGGGAAAGTGGTGTGAGTTCAAATCCATTCACAACACAAATGAGTGTCTGGCCAAGAAGTAGCTAGTGGCCTAGCTGAACGCTTCTCAGTTCAACGCATGTTCCAACTTTGAGTCAAAACATAACAAGGGGAATTAAAAAGGGAAGTAGATCATTGATGCATTGCCTAGTTCCAATGTAGCCAACATAAAGATCTAGAATATTGATCCTGAATATCCATAAGAGGGGGAGTGCCTATTCCACTCACAGAAGTGGGTGAAGGGTTCTTTGCTACAATGCATTATCGATAGCGGGAGCCAAAAGAACCTCATTTCAGGAGAGGTCATGAAGCAGCTCGACCTAGTGACTACAAAACATTCGGAGCTGTACACCATCGGGTGGCTTCACCAAGGAAAAGATCTTTGCTTTATCAAGTAGTCTTGTCTTCCCTATAACATCAAGCCCTTCACAGATGAGGTACTATGTGATGTTTCTCCTCTTGAAGTTTGTGATGTATTATTAGGAAAACCATACTTATGGAAGGGCATGATGTACATGAGTCTAGACCTTGCTCTGTTATTATTTCTTTGAGTACTAAGCTATATAGGATAATGGAGATAGCCCCACCTATCGCCACCTATTTGATCTCTGCTAAGCAATGTAATAAGGTCATCTCTTAGACTGGGATTTTTTCTTCTTCTTTCCGATTCACTCTCAAAGTAAGGGGGAGGTCATAGCCACATCCATGCCCCCTAGGAAGAGTTCCTCCAAGAAGCAGAAGTAGGTGGATATGATCATTGTAGAATACAGGGACATCTTCTCCTCACCCACTTGGGTAACCTTGGATTTACAGGTCTAGAATTTAATCGATTTGACTCCTAGAGCACCTCTACCAAATAGGCCGATATATCATCGCTCCATTTTTGGAAATGAAGAGATCAAGTGGTAAATACAAGAGTTTCTGCAAAAAGGGTACATTCGACCAAGTTATTCACCTTGTGGGAACTTGATTGTACTTGTATAGAAGAAGGATGGAACATGGAGGCTCTACATTGAGTATCAGGCACTAAACAAAATCACTATCAGGAATAGGTATCCAATCCCATAGATTGATGAATTGCTGGACCAACTCAAGGGGGCCAAGTATTTTAGCAAGATCGATCTGAAGTCTGGTTATCACCAGGTTCTAATAGAGCCCATAGATGTATGAAAGGTTGCCTTTAAATCCAAGGAATGCCTCTTTGAATGGTTAGTTATGCCCTTCGTGTTGACCAATTCCCCTGCTAATTTTATGAGGTTAATGGATGACATATTGTGGCCCTTCACCAACTCATTCATGGTGGTTTATTTGGGTGACATCCTCATCTTCAACAAGATTTGGGAAGAACACTTGCAACACATTCAGTAAGTCCTTCAAACACTTTAGCAACAAAACCTGTGTGCCAACTTGGAGAAATGCACCTTTGGCATGAGCCAGGTCTAATACTTTGGTTACATCATAGATCAACGTGGCGTGCATGTGTACTCGACCAATATCCAAGTCATTCAGGATTGGCTAGCCTCGACCACTCTAACGGAGCTTCTCATTTTTGGACCTTACAAATTTCTATTGGAGGTTCATGTTGGGATTCTCCCATATCACTTGGCCTTTGAGTCATATGACTAAGGGTGGGGTGAAAGAATTTTTTTCCTGGTCCAACTCCCAACAAAAGGCATTTCTTGAGTTGAATCACCACCTCTTCTCTACACCAGTACTCACACTGCTAGACCTGTAGCATCCATTTGAAATCGAGACAAATGCCTCAGACTATGATATTGGTGTAGTCCTCACCCAGCATGGGCATCCAGTGGCCTATCATAGTGAGACACTTTCCTATACAATTCGGAAGTACCCCACCTATGATAAAAATATGTATAACATCGTGCAGGCCATCCGACAATGAAAGAACTACATTATAGGGAAGGAGACGGTCATCCACACCGATCACCAACCTCTTCAGTTTATATAGACATAGGGGAAGTTGCAAAAGGATCGCCATCAAAAGTGGTCTACATATCCACAAAAATTACACTTGAGCATTAAATACAAAAAGGACAGCACCAATCATGTTGCAGACTGCCTTGGCCTACCCCCCGTGGCAACACTGACTACTGTTCTCAAATCTTGTGGTCATGAGACCTTTAAATGGCCACAATTATACAAAAATGATCCAAAGTTCGCCTTAACATACTAGATGCTAGTAGCTAGCAAGAAAGTTCCTGATTTCCACCTCTAGGATGCATTATTATGCTACCCGGGCCACCTTTGTTTTCCTTCAAGCGAGCGTGCCAAGCTGATTTGGGAGGCACACTACAATCGGGTCGCAAGACATTTTGGTGTGGAGAAACTGTGACTATACTATAAAATTACTTTCACGACATCGTGGAGAAGTCAAATTCCAAGTATAAGCAGCAACATGATCAACATAAGGTGCCACACAAGTTTCAGGTGGGTAACAAAGTCTAGTTGCATTTGCAGAAAGAATGCCTTATTAGAGCCCTTCAGAAGCTCAGACCACTCCGATATGGTCCTTACACCATTAACAACGATGTGGGAGATAATTGTTTTGAGCTCGGTATTCTCCCATTCCTTGGCCTGTGCCCAAAGTTAAATGTGGACTGCCTTTGACCATACTTCCCCCCATTGCTTAACACATGAGACTTGCAAAATAGCTCAAACAAACAGAGTTAAACCCAGACTACATGGAACAAGCCATAACTAATTGGATTATGGACACACAAGTCAAGAACACACTCCAAGAAAAGATCTAACTATATTGGGTTGTCAAAGTTGACTAACTCCTGCACCAAGGCAAGTGGCTTACCAGGGAAAAGGTTCAATAGAAATTTCCTCACCTTATGGAGGATTTGCATGAAATGGGGACCATTTCTTCATAAGGGGGGAGGAATGGTCCAGGCAGATATTTTTTCCCACCCACCTATCCTGCCTATACGTCCAGTCAGTTTCATTTGTTTCCTTGCTTGTTTCAGCATTTACTATTTTTAGTAGTTTTTCGAGCCTTGAATTTCCATAGAAGTTTTGAACCCCTAAATGACACTTTTTTGAGGTCTGCTATAGGCCCATAGCCAAAGGTAAGGGCCTATTGAAAATATTTTAGTCGTGGAAAATTTTAGGGGCGAATTTTCGCCCTTGGGCTAAATTAAGGGGTTTTATATTTTTATTGGGCGAATATTTTGTATCATAGTACATTGTTACAAATCGCCTCAAATTTATTTTATAAAAAAAAAAATAGGTATGGAGGTTAACCCACCTTATTTTAAGGGAGAGGGTAAAAAAGTAAATTTAGCCCTTGAAATTAGGAGTTACAATTTTCCATTCGCCCTCATTTTTCAAGAAAATGTATTTATGATAGTTATAAATATAAATATAAATATACTGGGGTAAATAAATAAAATCTCTTTTTATACTTACTCCAAAGGTACGGTAAATAAATAAAAATACAAATAAACTAGAGGTATGGTAAATAAATAAGCCTCTTTTTATATTTAGTCCATAACCCTCTTTCTATTTAAGAAGGCTAAAAAACGAGGTTTTATTTAAGTGAATCCTATGGGCCAAATACGATATTTATAAAAGAGGTATAGTAAATAAATAAAAATATAAATAAATGAGAGGTATGGTAAATAAATAAAACATTTTTTTATATTTACTCCATATGTCACATTATATTTATGAACACGCAAGCGTGTAAATAAATAAAAATATAAATAAAATGGAGGTATGGTAAATAAATAAAATATCTTTTTATATTTCAAAGGTATGGTAAATAAATAAAAATATAAATAAACTATAGGTTGGTAAATAAATAAAACCTCTTTCTATATTTAGTCCATAACCCTCTTTTTATTTAAGAAGGCTCAAAAAAGAAGTTTTATTTACTTGAATCCTATGGGCCAAATACCATATTTATAAAAGAGGTATGGTAAATTAGTAAAAATATAAATTAACGAGAGGTATGATAAATAAATAGAACATTTTTTATATTTACTCCATAAGCCACCTTATATTTAGGAACACTCAAAAAATGTGTTATATTTAGGTGAAGCCTATGGGCCAAATTATTATTAATACCATGCAAAAAAACATTATTAACCCTAATTTTAGTATTAATAAAAATAAAGATGGCACATGGTATTGACCCATGGTATTCACATGGAATGCAACCTATTTAAAGGGGAGTTAAACTAGCATAGATCCATCTTTACTCTCGATCAAATATCGTGATATGCAAACTAGCATAGAGTGAAAAAATATTTCATCTATCTCGGGGCTTGGTAGATCAAGAGTTAAAATGGATCTTGTAATTTAATGTCACTTAAACATTTTAACTTGGTTAAAATAAAACAATAAAATAAAAATCAATTATTAATTTATTAATTTTTATAAATTACTAATAGTAGTTTTTAAGCTCCAGGTTTATGATAACCCATGGTATTGACCCATGGTAATACCATGGTTTTCATGTGAGCATAAACTATTTAAAGGGGAAATTCTATCAGCTTAGATCCATCTTAATTCCGGGTCTACAAGTGTTGGGAGGGATAAATAGCTTTCATCCCTTGAAGAGTGGTAGATGTGGAGTTAAGATGGATATAGGTTGGTTTTTATGATAATAAAGATATTAAATAGACTTAGGAAATTATATTGTAAAAAAAATCTTAAGGTGAATGGTTAAAGCTACATTTAGTCACTTCACAAAATTTAGTAAAAAATACAGATATCTCCATTAATATTGGTTTTTATGATTTAACAAAAAAAAAATTCAAAACAATGAAATCTTAACTCTATCTGCATCACCCTCGTAGAAGAGAGATAGTCGTTGCCCAAATTTCCCACCATTTTTCAAACATTCTTAGTATGATATCTTCATGAAAAAGTTAAGGTATTGATCTTGGATTAGTTGTTTGAAAAATATGTTGGTTTGTACAACCTTTCATCTTCTCTGTTATTCACAGTTTGTCGTAATGATCTATAGGGGCTGGGTCATTGCACCATATTGTCCTAAAAAGTGGAGATTGTGCACCAAAAAGGAAATTGATCCACATAATACAACACTATTAAAAATGGTATGAAGGTAGTGAATTATGCTAATAAGAAATTTAGATTAGGAGAGATGTAATTAAATTTTATTATTTAATTGAAGATTTCAAATTAAAATAATAATAAATCTACATTTATATATTTATATATTGATTGGAAGGCTTCTGACAACAGCCACTTCTTTCCATTAGATCCCCTTCAGGCCTTTGGGATACCTACTACTTCATTATATTATATAGTTGGGGCTTGCTACTTATTGGCGTGTTAGGGTAAACAAACTTGATGTGTGTTTTTTTAATCTCACAGTTGGAGTCTATGGAATAAGAAAGAAGTTTGATAGCTTGGAAAAAGTGCTAGCTTGACAAAACGGTAGAGAAAACAATAATCTCTCCTACCATGACAAACATGGCCACTAAAACTGCAACATTGGTTGTAGGAAGTGAAAATTATGTTTATTTTTTCCAAACATGTATGTTAGTATATTACAGTTTAATGAATATGCTTTATTATTATCATATATGGTTTCATACTTTTACAAAACATTCGCCAAGACTTCACAATGTTTTATTATTCAATGAAAGATTTTCCAAGATCTTACAAGATTTTATAATTCAATGAAAGATTCACCATGACTTTACAAGATAATATAATCTGGTGAGATATTCGCCAATATATATATATATATATATATATGTATATGTATATGTATATGTATATGTATATGTATATGTATATGTATATGTATATTTATATGTATATGTATATATATATTAGTGATAAAATCGCCTCTCATTTTTCCTATGTATCATGGGGATTCACTCATTTATTATACATATTAATTTAGGGTGGTTCTTAAAATTTTCCCTGATTTTAGTACTCAGAGAGACTTTTCCAACAAGGTATCATACATGCCAAACAAAGATAATATGACCAAGCCATGACCTCGGGAAGTTGGCTGCCTAGCTAACCCCAACTGGGTTCAAAAAATCTTGGCATTACATCTCCTGGGGTTAGGTTTTGGTTGTTTAGGGTTTTCTCATATTTTTCAATAATAAATAGGCCCTTGAGCCTCATTGTAACATAGTTTAGAGGCATGTAGACACCACATATCTTCTCCCATATAAGATACCATTGCCCGAGCTAGTCTTATTTCAATTACGTTTTTAAGCATATTTCAGTATTTGATATTAATGAAATGAAGTGTTATTTCTGCTGCATATTTTTATTTATGGTTATTGTTGGGCATGGAATCCCCCCAAGGCATGTTTTGGGGCTTAAAGCCCAAGTTTTGACTAAGTCCATTGTAAACACTCTACGATTTGTGGGTGTGGAGCGCAAAGTCATAATAGAGTCACAGGGTTGTCCACCCTTGTTTTTGTAATGTAATGTCAGTTTGAAAGATCTACCATGGTCCGCGGACCATGGGATTGTATAAATAGAGCGAAGCTCTAAGTGTAAAAAGAGATAGAATCGAATGCAACGAAGCAAGATGAATCTAAGGAATCGATTGAGTCAAAGTGTAAGTTGTGTCTTTGGGTCGTAGAGTAGGAGAGGGCTCTGCAGCTGAGTGTGCGGAGGCCTAGTAGTCCACAACTGAGTGCATGGACCCCTGTAGCTAAGTGCGCAGGGCATGTCGAGTATGTAACCATTGGAAGCATTAATAAAGAGAATTGTTACCATATTTCTTTATATCTTTTCCTGTTTGATGTATTATTGGGTACGAGTTTCAAGTTTATAGTTTATTTACTGCGTGAACTCATATGAATTTGCTGAATAAGTAAATATAACATAAGGCATTTGTTTATGAAAAGATAACTAATTGTGATAAGGATATAAGTATGATCGTGGGTGTGACTTAGGGGAATAGTTCAGATCGCTGCTCCAACAACGCGAAAGCCCCACACCCTCTGGTTAGGGTTGCGCAAAGGCAAATATATCAGGGCACAAAGGCTAGGGAAGTGCGCGAAGTAACCTGCGCGAAGGTACTCACAGTTGGACCAAATCGAACCCTCAGACATCTCAAGGGTGTGAAACCTAGTTCCAGCACCCCCCCGCCCCCCATACTACTTTGGGTGAGACCTCAGTCCATGCTCCATGGACTGTTGCCGAAAGGGCCAATAGTACAAGGATTTTTTTGGATAATTAACTCCAAACCTGGGTCAGGCCCCAACAAGCCAACAAATGGTTCCGTTGCCCAGACCGGGATCTGCATAGAGATGCCTGATGTCGTATCGCTGGAATCCAAGTAAGAAAGGAATTGAAGATTGGTTGGATAGAAAGATACACGAGTTCACAGCGCAGGAGAATAGGAATTCACAACTATCAAAAGAAGAGTGGCTAGACTGCTACCTATACACAGAGATCCATGAAATTTTCTTTGTCTTTCCCTATTGAGCTATACGAGTGGATCGCGAAGCTAGTAGATAGCCAAGGAAGGTGCAAGGTCAACAAGCCTATTGTGTGGACCCCACAGTTGGTGTGCATATTGGAAGCATCGGAGGATAAGATCACACCCACTGTTGATCATTGGCTCGATCGAATTATAGGAGGATTCATCAGTGAGTTCACAGTAGATGCTTCAGTCAGCTATAGCAAGGAAGAACGAAACTTCCTATAAGGAGTGCGAGGTAAGTATGTTAAGTCTTTGAACACTTGGATTAAAATGCTACTGTGTGAAAAGTGGGTTGTGCGAATACATTTATGCTTGGGGCTACGCGAAGTGGAAGAATTTACAGAAACGAAGCTAGTGCAAAACTAGAAACTAGCCCCTTGATTTCACCTCTGTGAGGGGACGGGGAGGAGCTTGTGAAGGTCTCACGAAGGAGTGTGATAAATTTGATAAGGCAACGGATTTTGCACATACCACCCCCACCCACACTACCACCAGCTTCACTGTGTTCACCCCCATCTTCACCCATACCACCTTCGCTACCATCGCGAGTTAATATGGAAAGCGCAATAAAGTTGCCAGTGTTCAAGGGAGTAGGAAATGAAGATCCAGACCAATTTTGGTTTGTGATAAAAGTTGTATGGGAAGCATAGGTGGTTATGGATGACAATATAAAGAAGGTGACATTGGTTAGTGCTCTGTAGGATCATGTGCTGACATAGTATATTAAGCATTCCAATGACAATCTGAACGCAGGGATCACGGATATCCAAACTGCACTGAACAAAGAATTTAGTAGGTTGAAGTCAGAGGTGTAGTTGATCATTAGGTTCAAGGAGATCATGATGCTACCAGGCGAGACTCCTTGGGAGTTGGATCAGAGACTGAAGTGCACAATTCACGAAGCTAACATGACTTTGATAGATGGAGATCATCGCAAATGGTTTGTAGCATTGCTAACGCCACATTTAAGGAACACGCAGTCACAACAGAGGCTAACAACTCAAGCTGAGGCCTTGGAGATCGTGATGAGATTGCATGAAACCCTGATATAGGAACATAACCTGGGAGTTCAACAGATCCACGCGCAGTTGGAAAACTTGTGTCTTGAGATGCAAAGTCTGAAACAAGACAGGATAGCTCGCCTAGAGGTGTGCGACAAGGTATGGTGTGTTAAATGTAAGGGTCAGGGTCATGACAAGGACCACTACCTAGTGTTCGTGAATTACCTTGCAGGAGGAGGACTAATGCCATTGAGATTAGAGGCACAAGTAGGACCTAGCTCAGTGCCTCCATTATGGTGTGCGATTTGTTAAATAGGAGGAAATCATGTTATATACAACTGCCATTTATTGCAGAAGTACACGCAAAATTCACAGCAGTTGTTCTGTAATTTATGTAGGTCAATGGGACATGATGAGTGCACCTGTAGGAGTTATGAGCCAATGATGGATAGGAATCCTACCTACAAAGTTCAGGTGGAAACGCGGCCCCTTGACCAGAACGCAAGGATGGCGCAAATCAAATTTCAGGGGCGCAGATGAGGCTGAGGTGGAGGAGGACCAGGAAGAGGTCACGAACAACTAATATGTTACAATTGCGGAGGGCCAAGACATTATGCCCACAATTGTACGAATCTGATGCATCCATCATGCTTGTATTGTACATTGTTTTATCATGAGACGGAGGATTGTCCCACACTAATAGAAATGTTGTGCAACAAAGGAGTGCTCCAACTTCCCCTGTTTCTGAACCTACAAATGATGAGGTCTAAGCCACGCAAGGAAGACCCTAACATGAACATTGTGCTCCGAAGCAGAATTATGACAGGGGATGATAAGGGCAAGCAACCTGAAGATAGTACTTGGGTTCGCAAGGCTCAGGCAAAAGAACCAACGTTTGATTTGGAGTGCGTTAAGGAAACCTTCATGGAAGCCAAGAAGAGCTTCGGTGATGCCTCCCTTTAGGAAGCAAAGACAAACCGGAGCTGGAAATGGAACCATTGATGCTCACAACGTTCCTGGAAACATGCATGAAGTTGTTGCACAACAAAAAAGCTATAAAGGGACTGTAGGAACTCATTAATCAATGCGCTGGGACCACGCCAGGAGAACTGCGCGTAGTCGGGAAGGTTGGAAAGCATGCGAAGAGGATGTGAAGAGAAATGAGATTGTCTGCACAGATTGGGGAATTTGAAATGGACCAAGTGATTCTGGATCTAGGATCAGACGCGAATGTTCTTCCAAAGTAGATATGGGAGCGCATAGGGAGGCCTATGCTGCAATGGTCTCCTATCCAACTACAAATGGCGAACCAGCAAAAGATCCTACCTATGGGAATATTGCAGGGTATCACAGTGGATATTGAAGGAGCGAGTGCGCTGGCAGATTTTGAAGTGATAGAGATTGTTGATGATAGCAATCCATACCCCATGCTATTAGGAATCGATTAGGCCACTGACATGAATGGGGTGATAAATATGAAGAAGCGCAAGATGATTTTTGAGAAAAAATTCTTTGCGCATAGTTGTACCTTTGGACCCTATAGAAGGATCATGCTACACGGAGCCAGTGCATGACTACGACAGTGACGACGACTTGGACTGCATCTACAAGATAACCACGAGAGAGCAAGACTGGGTAAATCCAACCGCGGATGGATGAATCTCATGGGAGCGTGAAAGCTCCTATACATTAGATTTGGACAAAGAAATAGAGCGATGGCAGAACTAGTTACATGAGGTAACCACGCTAAACTGTAACATGATGATGAGATCGCTGCGAAGCATATCAACGGAGGTAAGGGATCTGCCTACGTATGATGGGTTAAGAGAGGTATATGACTTCCTAAACATATTTAAAAGAGAGGTGCTGGAACAACAATGTTTCGAAGCTTTGAAATGGGTATTGAATGCTACGCCTGCGAGGTTGTGGGGTACGCACCAAGGAAGCTTTGAGGACTGGCGCAAATGTAGGAAAATGATGCGCATGCAGTTTGGGAAGCCTCATATGTGATTAAAAGACAAGTATGATAGAAGAGATGATCCACGCACACATCTCGCCAAGTGGAAAAAGGTCTATGGGGAAGAGCCACAACCTGAGTGGGTGCACTTGTTCTGTCATACACTAGATATTATACCCATGAACTTGTATATAAAGACGGAGCTCTGCCATAGGACGAGTGCATGGGATATCTTGCACGAAGTGTTTATGTTAACCTTCACATTTGAGGATCATTTGTGGGATACTGTTGATGATGCACTACAAGCAGTAAAAGTAGCTATCTTTAAAATATCCTAGGAGCCAATGGAAGTAAGTCAGCCTGAATGGGCGACTTAGATGAGCTGCGTGCTGGAGTGTTATAACGTAAAAACTGAAGTAGACAACAAGGATCTGTGGAAAGTTAACATTCCAGAAATTGAAGACTATCATGAGGTTCAAGGGTCACTGGTTGAAAACCCTGACATAACCGCGTCGGTAAAAAGAAAGTAGGTGAACATTGGTACAGAAGCCAAACCTAAGTATGCAATGCTCATCGACTACTGGGATGACACGACAATGGATAAAGTCGCTGAGTTACTCCGTGAGTATCAGGACCTGTTCCCCACCAAGATCATAAACTTAAAAGGAATCATCAGAGATTTAGGAATGATGTGTATCACATTAAAGCCAAATGCGACGTGAGTTAAGCAGAGGCCTTACTATTTGAATCCAAAGTACAAGGAGAAGGTCTGCAGAGAACTAGACAAGATGCTTGCAGTTGGAATCATTGAGTCGGTGGAATAATCTAATTGGGTAATCTCTATGGTAGTGCAGGAAAAGAAGTAGAAGGGTGAGATAAGAATATGCGTGGACCTTAGAAAATTGAATGATGCATGTGTGCATGACCCATTCCCAAATCCATTCATAGATGAAGTACTGGAAAATGTTGGGGCGCAGGAAGCATATTCTTTCACTAAAGAATTCTCAGGGTACCACCAGATCAAAATTGCACTGGAAGATATGACTAAGACAATCTTCGCTACTGAATGGGGCTTATTTCAATACATCATTATGCCGTTTGGGTTAAAGAACGTGTCGGCCATCTTTTCACGCATAGTTGTTGCAACATTCAAAGAATATATCCACAAGTTCCTGGAGGTTTATCTGGATTATTGGACTGTATTTCGATTGGTTAAGCACCATGTAGCGAGCTTACGCTTGATGCTAGATACCTACTGATGACACCAAGTTGCATTGAACCTCAAGACGTGTATATTCCTTGTTCCCTTTGGGAACCTGTTGGGACATGTGGTTTGCAAAGAGGGACTAATGGTAGACCCTACGAAAATTGTGGTGATTTTGAATTTGGAAGTACTGCGAAGTGTCAAACAATTGTGCACCACCCTGGTACATGTGGGGTATTGCAGGAAGCTCATCAAAAACTATGCCCAGATTATTGCTCCGATGGAGAAACTGTTGAAAAAGGATGTCAAGTTCTGCTGGAATTATAATTGCATGAAGAGCCTGGATGTACTAAAAGAGAAATTGGCCTCTGCACCAATCCTGGTCCTCCTAAAATGGGATAAGGAGTTTGATGTCCATGTTGACGCGTCGTGTATAGCGCTGTGAGTGGTA
>APFE030375488.1:0-32416 GCA_000404065.3 Pinus taeda | reverse complement strand
TCAAAATCAAGCTGCCTGTTTGTGTTCTTCAGGGCTTCCTTTAGCTGATGGGCCAACATTGCCCTGTCAGCAAGTGTTGCATACACCATTTCCCCAATCTGTTTGTGCAGCTCAATCTGATCCATGGGGTGTATGTCTTTGGAAAAGACCTCCAGGTTTGTCTTGTAGTAATCTGCTGGGGTCTTTGGAAGTGGGACTTTAGGCTTCAGGTGGGTGAAGATCATCTTTTCTTCCTTCAGATCATAGGCAGCCATCAGCCTTTGTTTTTTGGCTGGTGTTGTCTTCAGGAATTGCTCATAGAGCTGCACTCTCACCAATTCATTCTGTGCCTTGATCTCTATGAAGCCATCTATGACTGCAGCTGGTTTCTTGCCCTGTTTTCTGGAGGAGGACACCTCTATGGTATGCTGTTGGGCCTGTTCTAGCTGAAATGAGCTAGTGGCAGTCTGTTGGCTTGTTTGCCTTTCTTTGTTGTGGCTTTCTGCCAGTTCTTCACTTATGTCTCATTCTTCTGCCTCAGGGTCTACCCTCGGCCTCTTGGCCTCTGGTTGTTGTGATGACCCTGTTGGAGGTGTGATCTCCTCCCTGTCTCTCTTTTTCCCTCTCTCATCATTGAGAGGAGTCTGCAAAACTCGGTTTTGAGTTTGTTCAGTTTGCCGTGGAGGGGCCTGCTCTGATTGCTGATCCTTTGAAGTGCTAGGTTGCCTTGTCTCCACCTCTTGCTGTTCATCCATCTTCTCCGTTCCCTTTGCTGTAGTTGTTGTTGTTGGAGCCTGCTAGATGTCCTATGCAGCTGGAGCAGTATAGGTGCCTTCTCCTGCTTGGACTGGTTGCTTGAATAAGACCTGTTGACAAGAGTCTAAGTCAAGAGTTTTTTCCAAGTCCTTTACATTCTGCTCCATTATTTCTTCCTGAGTCAATTCCTCTATTATTGATTCAGGCACCCATTCATCTTCATTAGCAAAGTGTTGTATTTGAGGGATTGGGCAATGCTTATAGGCTTGCAGCCTATATTTGACCCTCTTGGCACTGATGAAACCTTCAGGGTGATAAGGGACCCACCAGAATCTTCTCTTGAGTTTGAGCCGTTGTCCTAGTATTTGATCAGCTTCTTGCCAACCATATTTTTTGTTCATGACAAATGGACCTAGGTGGTCCCTGAACTTTAGGTTGGATTTTTTCTTGGCACTGTGAAAATGTGTTAGATCAGAGTTTATAAGCTGTCTGTAGTACTCCAGGGCAAATAGCCTCATAGGCACATATTTTGGGAGCCTGTAGGGACAGAGCTCACAGCCATAGATTCTGATGACAATATGATTTTGGTACAAGTACTAATCACCAATTTTGTAGCTCCTGGATAGCTGTAAGATTTTCTGCATATCCTTGGACAATCTGATAGGAGGGATCCTCTTTAAGAGGCATGTGACTGGATACAAAAACTGATCAATGAATTCACAGTATGAGTAGGGGGAATTCTGGACTTGGTGGAAGACTGAAGACCAGAAGATCATAGACCTCCTCTCACCCTGTGAGTCTAGCTTCTTGATTGAACACTGGAAGCAATCTGTTTGGTAGTATAAGAATAAATGATAGATGTATGAGGAATATTTGAATATTGCCTCCCTATTCAGCCTTGTCAATTGATCATGTATCTTATTGGCAATGTATTTGGCATAATTGTATTTCATAGCAGGGGGCTTCACAAAGCTGTATGCAGAGAGCATGACCAGCATAGTTAGATCAACATGCTTGTTTGTAGTGAACCCCAGCACAAAGGTCAGCATATCTACCAGTATCTTGCCAACCTCATTGAAATCTGCATAGGAAAAAGGAGGTGGCCCAGAAGGTTGGCAGTCTACCTTAATGAATTTCCTGGCTATTGCAGCAATGTTTGTGCTAGATTTTAATTTTTTGTAGCATGTACACAAAATATGGAACCTTTGCAGCCTGCAATGATGAACATATTTGGTCCTTCCACTGTCAATCATGAAAGATGAAACCTATTGGTATAGGAACCTAACACCTAGATCATATAAGGGAATCATATCCTCTTATTCCTGCTCATTTTCATGCCATGTAATGACCATCTTGATCTAATGAATCTCTGAAAAACAAACAAGAGAAGAATTAGGATCCTGATTTGGGAAAAAACAAGCAAAATTTCCATGAAAAAACATTGCATAAAATTTCCTCCCTGCACCCATCGCACCCTAGCTATGTATAGGGTGGGATGCATACTAACTAGCTAATAGCCAGCTTAGTATGCATCGTACCTTTCAATGTATACTAGGTGTGATGGGGAGAGAATGAATTGTTCAAAACCCTGAGGCCCAGAAAAACAAGAAAAGCTGCTCAGAATCAGAAAAGGAAAGAATGCAATTGAAGAGCTCGGGGTTAGCTCCTACCTGATTCAAATGACACCGAAAGTAGTCCACCGAATCTCCCAAAATCAGCTAATGAAAATCGAGGGGGAAAACACCTCGAGAGCTCCAACAATCCCAAATTTGAATGAAATGGTAAAATGAGACGTAAAACTACTTTTATGTTACTTTTCACCTAATTCAAGTAAGATGTTGGTTTTTAACTCATTTTTCAAGCATGTATTTAAATTTCTAATCAATTTGATGGAATAATTGAATAGGTAGTACGACCGTCAAGAGAACATAGTGTTAATGATGAATTGAACATCTCTGACCATTATTGCGAGCAATGTTTTCACAAAGTTCAAGCTCGTTAAACAATAAACCTAGCACTGAGCATAGCTTCTAAAAATTTAGGCTCATTAAAAAATGAATCCACCTTTCGATAAATAACCTTTGTGATCACATTACTATCATCCTTTTGAGCCTTGGAGGTGTTCTTACCATTACCTCCACTCTTTTAGCCGATCATACGCCTCCACTTGATTCTTTACCTTTTTGAGGAACAACTGCGATGAGTAATTCTGTTAGCCACATTCTTTACAATTCCGTTCTTGGAGAGTTTCAAACTCACCTCGAACTAGTTGCTACTCTAAAACATCACTCATTCCTAAAAAACGAGTCTCTTTTAAGCTCTTTTTAGACTCGTAAAATATGAAAAGATTGCCGAGCTACCGGCCTTTCCAGCTCGTTAAAGTAAAGGGAAGCACCATCTCTCCTCTATATTTTAATCTTTTTGGACCTGAGGGATCATTACACAAAACGATAGAGCGCTTGTCTTGTTTGGCTCGCTAAAATTACCGAAAAGTCATCTCATTCGTATTATTTTATACTTTTTGGGACTTAAGGGATTATACTACGAAAAGAGACTACGGGAATTTCCTTTCCATCTCTTTTCAAACTCTCTAAACACGAAAAGGACAGAGTTATATTTGTCATTAAACTCGTTAAAACAATAGTGACAAACTTGTCCATACAGACAAGAGCGAGTTTCATTGTCGCTAGGCTCGCTAAAACATAGCGATATGTTTGCCTGAATTGCAAATTATAGAACAAGCATATGTTCTCCTCCTCAAGCTTGACAAAAATAAAGAGGTATTGGTCAACAATGACTAGGGAAAAAGAGAAGAAAAATTGAAGAAATTCATTGGTAGTAGGTCGCTTTTGAACATGACACTTTCACTCCATCGCCATGACGCAGTCAGGTTGGGTTATTCCGTTCACCGATCATATCACCATTGGTCCTCCATACCATCCATTTCGGGGTTAACGCTACCAATCCATTTCGGTGTTGCCGATATGTTCAAGAGAAGTTGTTTAGAGAATTCACCAACCCAGCTTATGCCTCATCCACTACAATACCTTCACGCTTCATTTTTCATGACCGCCACCCTGAACCTTGTATCATCAGATCATTTTCACCTCCAGAAAATCATTTGCTCCATTCCTTGTTGTAGATGTGGGATTCATTAAGACCCTTCTACAATGGGTCACTTCTTGTCAACATCAACTCATTATCCAAGAAGTTGACTTAGGAATAACCCTTTCAATACTTTGAAGCTTGCATGCCTCAATGGCAATTTTCTCACTTCCGGCAATAGGTTTACATCAATGGCCTTCAATCGAAAGATTTTGTGTGGTATTCGACATCGACTCATCTATTCACAACATGTGAATTTTACTGTAGTACCTTGAGGGTCATTATCATTATCGTTGATTCCTCTCATGCCTATTAACAACTTTCATCATTGGCTGGTAATCAGGGAATGTCTTTCCATGTTTGACATCAGAACATCTTTTCATATGGATCGACTTGTACATTGGGTGAAGATTGAGCGAGTTTGAAGACCCTGGATCTAGTTTCACCCATCCGTGATGTGATATATTCAGGAAAATAAAGACACCAAATGTACTCCATAGTTGTATAGGTAATCATCCAAGCTAAGGGATGATGGCTCTACCAGAATCATCAGTCTACCACATAGACGGTTGTGTGTCCTATGTAAATGAAAATGAATTTATAAAGCTGAGCATGGGAATGCCCTCCTCAGCTAGATCATGAAAATATTATGAAGATAATGTATTGTATTGTATCTTATTACAGGTCACCTTCCAGTTCAAAAAACCTTGGATCCTGATGATAAAGAATTTCACCCGACATCAGAAGATTTACGATCTCATGCTTTAGGAGGCAATTGTTATAGAAATATTTGGGCACTGCAACCCCAATCTGATATATTGATAAACCAAGGGCTCTTAAACCCCTAAAAGTGTTGTTTCATACCCTAGAGGATCAAGGTCAACTAACTACATCATTTCCCAGAATTTCTCCCTAAAAAACTGCTCAGAACTGGTAAAAACTGGACCATTCAGACTGCTCCATGCTGAGGGTACCATGCATCTCACCTGTTACACACAAGGGGTGTGATGCATAATTAAAATCCCTTCTGTAGGGTGTGATAAGCAAGAGCAGACAAATGGCAGAGGAAGTTTGCTAGGTGGAAATGCAAAGAATTTTCTAGAAATTTCTCATATGACACTCGCCTCTCTAAATTCGACGAGGGATGAGTGAGAGATCATGAAATCTCCAAGTCGGACCAAGAGCTATCAGTTAAATGACACTAATCAAAATCCCAGAAGCTGACTCACCCCCCTGCAAATATCTATATATGGATCCCTCATCCTAGAGATCAAGAGGCTAGAATTTTGTATTTTGTAAGGAAGTGCTATTGGTTTCTCTGTGAAGGATTGTATTGTTGGGTGATCTAGCTTTTCATGAGGTGAAGAGGGCTTTCATGCTGGGAGGATGGCACTGGATCAGACAACTGGGTTGTAATCCTCTCCTCTACTTCTACTATCAATAAAGTTATTTGAGTTTTCCTCCATATACTTGTATATTTCTGAATCTTGTATTTGTGTATGCATTTGTATGGTGAATGTACATTTGATTCTACATTGTTTATGGTATCATAGATCTCTATGCTTTGATGGTATTTTGCTTCTTTTCCTCTATAGGTGTTCTTTGAAGTAGGACAAGTGAGAAAGGAGTGGCAAAAATCTATCAAAGGAGAGAGGAAACAAGCAAGGGGCCAAGCGAAAGACTAAGGTTGGTGCTCTTTGCTTCTCTCTAATCTATCTCCCATAAAGGAAAACACAAGTTACTTTGAATTTTTTGTTTCTAAGATAGCTACCCATCTTAGTGGGACTAGCAGATCTGAACAAGCACTAGTTTTCTCGGAAACACAGGGCTTTATTTACTGTGTAGAATTTGGTTAAAATTTTTGCACCTTAAATGTCTTCATGATTAATAGCTGAGTACGTAACTTCATAGAACAAATATTAGCTATCGGATATATGCGGCAAGGGTTTTTTTTCTTCATTTATTCGAGGAATAGCAACAACATGCTTGCTAGTCTTTTTCTAGAAACTAAATTTTACAATTTCTGATATTTAAGATATTTGTTATTTTTCTCTTCTTGGATGGAACTATATCTAAACCTTGTATTGTTATCAGAAATCCACTAAGGGTTATTGAAAAACATATTTGTATTCTGGGTTCAACATATGTTTAGTTTATAATCTTGTTTCTTTTTCTGTTATGATGCTACATCTTTGTCTCTCAAATTGACATATATTACATTCCCTGTTTTAATTATAACTTTTACATTTCATGATAATTTGGTTTTAGCGTTTGAAATTGAAACCCTACTTAACCATTAAATGATTCTCTCGTTATATGGGTTTAGCATTGGAACCCATTATGTTCTCTGTTATAAATTTTCCTTGACAATCTAGCTTTAATATTTTGAATAAAACCCTATTTCCCTATTATTATGATGTCATTATAGTAACGGATCTGAATAAAACCTACTCTTTCCTAAGGAGGGAGTTGCAAGGTTTATTGTACCTCTACCTTTTTAGTTACACCATCATCTATCGATTACTTCTGTGACTATGGTATCTTTTAATTGTGCCAGTTAAAAATTCTACTTATATCAAACATAAAGTTAATTACATGCTAACACTTCTATGCTTTCCTTTTCTGAGTAATCTGTTAGAAAATTATATATTACAAAGCAATGGAACACATGAAATATATTGTAGAAATATAAACACATAAAACAAGAGATACAAAAATATACGTGGTTCACCTAATTTGGGCTATGTCCACAGAGAAACAACTTCTCCTTCCTTTTATATTATCCAACAAAGTAAAGAGATACAACCTAGAGTAGATCCGATGTTATTCCCTCTACGCTTTCACATGATATCCCCTCTCTTTCTCGATCAGAATACAGATTTACATAGACGTAATAAAATTCCCTCATATATAGCGAGGGGTCCCCTTCTAAGGAGAAAAAACCTAAATTAAACATAACTTCTACCGTCAGATCTCTTCCTCATGAACGACCCAGATTGACTACAAAATTACAACATTTTGCAAAGCAATTTTACATCTATTTTTTGCTTCGAGGGTACTGCCCCCCATCCCCTGCCAAGGGGGTCTCCCAATGATCGCATTCACCCCCCCGAAAGATCCCCATTGCAACACAAATATTATGGGCAGTGTTGCCACCACATTAAAAATTAGGGTACAATGCTATGATACCTCTGAATAAAGAAGATAATCAGGCTCCACAACCAACAATCTCCCACTTGGTGTCTGATTATAGCAAGTCCACCACTTCTTCATTTGCTGGACAATGACTCCACTTTGGACCTTGATGTTTCTCATCCTCTTCATCGTACTTGAAGACCAATTGAAACTGAGTAGACTCTCAGTTTCTCCCTGGTTACAACTTTTGTTAACATATCTGTAGGATTCTAGCTAGTGTGTATCTTTTCCAGCTTCAACTGTCCATCTTCCAACAATGACCATATGAAATGGTACTTGAGCTATATATGTTTAGTCTTAAAATGAAATGAAAAGTTCTTTGCAATATGTATGGATCTCTGGCTATCATTGTATAACCTACCCAACTCCTGCTTCTTACCCAATTCATCCAGAAACCTTGGTAACCACATCATTTCTTTACTAGCCTCTATAGCAACAACATACCTTGCTTCCATTGTTGAGAGTGCAACAACACTTTGTAGTTTTGAAATCCAACTGACAGTTGTTCCACCTACAGTAAACACATACCCTATTGTGCTCCTCTTGTTATCTCTATCACCTGCCATATCTGCATCCACATATCCCTGCAAAACAATGTTTGAACCACCAAAGCATAGTGCTTGATTTACGGTACCTCTCAAATACCTGAGAATCCACTTTACCGCCATCCAATGTTCTTTTCTTAGATTGTTCATGTACCTTCTTACAACTCCCATTGCATGTGAAATATGAAGCCTTGTGTAGACCATTGCATACATTAAACTTCCAACTGCTGATGCATATGGAAATTTAGACATATAAGCTTTTTCTTCCTAAGTCTTGGGACACACCTCCTTACTTAATTTGAAATGGCTAGCCAAAGGTATACTAACTAGTTTTGAATTTTGAATATTAAATCTTTTCAACACCTTTTCTATGTATTCACTCTCAGAAAAGGTTAATTTTCAATTATTCCTATCTCTAGTTATTCTCATACCAAGAATTTATTTTGCAGCACACAAATCCTTCATTGCAAATGAGTTCACTAGTTTTCTTTTGACCACATTTATTTCCTGCATGTTAGAACTTTCAACAAGCATTTCATCTACATACAATAACAATATAATATAACTACCATCATTTGTCCTTCTGAAATAAGCAGAATGATCAAAGTGACATCTAGTATAACCTTGTTCAGACATAAACTTGTCAAATTTTAGATACCACTGCTTTAGAGCCTATTTTAAGTCATACAAGCTCTTCTTCAATGTGCACAGTAGTTTCTTCTTGCCTTTTACCTCGTATCCTTGTGGTTGATGCATGTATATCTCTTCCTCCAAATCCCCATGGAGAAAGGTTGTCTTTACATCTAACTTCTCAAGATGCAAATATTTAACTTCTACTAGACTTAAAATAGTTCTAATTGATGTCATTTTAAAAACAGGAGAAAAGAAATCTCATCAAAATATATACCCTTTTTCTGTGCAAACCCCTTCACCACAAGTCTAGCTTTATACCTTTTTCTACCACCTTCTTCCTCCTTCAACCTGTAAACCTATTTATTCTGCAATGATGTTTTACCTACATGCAACCTGACTAAGTCCCAAGTCTAGTTATATGCTAAGGAGTCCATCTCTTCTTTGATGGCTTTCTCACACTTCTTGCTGGTTTTTACCTACACTGCTTCTTTATAACATTCCAGTTCACCAGAATCAGTCAACAACACATAATATAATGAAGGAGACTATCATTTAGGGGGTCTACTTATCCTGGTAGATCTTCTAACACTACTTTCATGTGTTTGAGGTTCTTGTTGTTGTTGTTGTTTTGGTTGTTAATCGTTATGATTTTCAGGCACCATCAATTTTTCTATGATCTCATCAAACACTTTGTATTCTCTGTTTTATTTTTCATGTTTCTTTTCCTGCAACTGATCCTTATGCAAAAACTTTTCATTGAATATGACATCTATCCTTCTAATGATTTTGTGTTTTTTATAATCATAAAAGCGATAACCAAAATCATTAACACCATATTCGATAAATGTACATTTCTTTTATTTTGGCTCAAGCTTTGTTCTATTTTCTTTATTAATGTGGATAAAGGCTTCATAACCAAAAGACTTTAAAAATGAATAGTTTACCTTTTTACCAGTCCATGACTCCTCTTGAATACCACCATCCAAGGAATTTGAAGGCCCTCTATTTATTAGATAAACAACAATATCTACAACACCTGCCCAAAATTGTAATGGTAATCATGCATGCAATCTCTTGCACCTTGCACGCTCCATGATTGTCCTGTTCATCCTTTCTCACACACCATTTTCTTTTGGTGTTTTTGGAACTGTATTCTCTGTGTGAATTACATTCTTTGAATAGTACCAATAAAACTCTTTGCTGCAATATTCACCTCCATTGTCTGATGTAAGTCACTTCAACGTTTTTCCTGTCTCATTTTCAACCAAAGCTTTCCGTTTATTTAAAGTATCAAATACATCAGATTTATTTCCAATACAATAAATCTAGGTATTTCTGGTTGCATCATCAATAAAAGTAACATAATAATGAGAGCCACTCAGAGATGATACCTAAGAAGGTCCCCATACATATGTATGCACAAGCTCTAATTTTTCGCTCTTATTTTCTTTACCAACTGTGAGGAATCTAACTCTCTTCTATTTTCCATAATCACAATTATCACAGAATTTTAAATCAACATGCTTCAAACTTGGCAATGAATTTCTTAAGTGAAGAATCTGCATCCCCTTCTCACTCATGTGCCTAAGCCTATGATGCCACATTGTGATATATTCTCCTATGGAGGTGAAAGCATTAAAAAAATCAGAAATACCATTTCATAAATACAATGTACCAACCTTTCCTCCTTTTGCTATTACTAGGGATCCTTTAGTGACCTTCCAGGTTTTATGTGTAAAAGTAGTCACACAACCTTCACCTCCCAACTACCCTATTGAAATTAGTTTTTTCTTCAGATCTCGAACATGCCTTACCTCCTTCAATAGACATTGATTCCCATTCCATTGTTTTATGAAACATGTACCCATTCCAATGATTTTACAGGGCTTATCATCACCCAATCAAACCTGTCCAAAATCTCCTTGAACATAATCATGAAAATGTGTCCTATCAGGTGTGGCATGGAATGAGGCCCCTAAATCTAACACCCAGGCATCAATAATATTTTCTAATGAAAGAATCAAAGCATCTTGCAACACATCACCCGTCACATTCGCTTCATGATTGTTTTCTTACTGTGCATCTCCTTCTTTTCCCTTCTGAGACTTGCAGTCTTTCTTCAGGTGTCCTTTCTTCCCTCATTTTCAGCACACTATCCCTAATATGCACTTGGATCTACCTTTCCTTGACTTACTGTGATATCCTGGGCTCTTTCCTCTTTCCATTTTTCTTTCCCTAGCCTCTGTAGTCAAAGAATTACATAATGTCTCACTGGAGATTTTCCATCGCATTTCCTCGCTAAGGATTACACCGACAACATCATCAAACTTTAAAATACTAGATCTAGAGACAGAGTTACTAATGTCCATAACTAAACCATTCCAACTTTTTGGCAATGAACATAGAAATATCAGAGCCCTAAATTCATCATAAAGCATTACCCCCACAAAACTTAAGTGACTGGTAACTGTATTAAATTCATTTAAATGATCGAAAACAGATCCACCTTTGGACATCTTCATATTAAATAAATGCTTCATAAGGAATACCTTATTTGAGGCCTAGTGTTTTTCATATAATTTTGCCAATACTGACATTAAACCCTCTTTTATTGTTTCCCTTGAAATATTGAACACTACCGATGCCGCTAGGAATATTGTTCCAAGTTCGTTTCTCTCAAGAATATCCCATTCTGTGTCTACCATACTCTTCAACTTCTTTGCCTTTCTGCTCAATGGTTGGTACAGATCTTTCTCGTACAAATAATATTCCATCTGCATCTTCCATAGCTCGTAGTTTTGGCCATTAATTTTTTCCACCCTAAACCTACTGTCTTCCGCCATTGCTTCCACTCAAACCAAAAACCCTTTTCTCCTACGAGTTTATTAACCAAATAGACCTTCGGCTCTGATACAAATTGTTAGAAAATTATATATTACAGAGCAATGAAACACATAAAATATATTGCAGAATATAAACACAAAAAACACATATAACAAGAGAGAGATATATGTGGTTCACCTAATTTGGCTATGTCCACGGAGAAACAACCCATCCTTCCTTTTATATTATGTAGCAAAATGAAGAGATACAACCTACATCAGATCTGTCGTAATCCCCTCTTCATTTTCACACAATATCCTTTCTCTTTCTCACTTAGAATACATGTAGAGGCAATATAATTCCCTCATATATAGAGATGGGTTGCCTTTTAGGGAAAAAAAATCTAAATTAAACATAACTTCTACCGTCACATCTCTACTTAATGAATGGCCCAGATTAACTACAAAATTACAACATTTCACCAGGCAATTTTACATCTATTTTTAGCTTCGGGGGCGCTGCCCCCCATCCCATGCTAGGAGTTCTCTCAAAGATTGCATCAAGCCCCCTTAAACCCCCCTTGGAGCACAAATTTTACGGGCATTACGAACTGGGGTCCAATGCGGTGATACCTCTGAATAAAGAAGATAAACAGGCTCCACATCGAACACAATCATTATACCTATTCAATAAATTATTTTACTTATGCTAAATTTCAATCAAGGGTCTCCTCCCAACCATGAGACTACCTTCACGAGTTGTCTCCCCCCGAGCTATTCCTTGCACACAAGAACTATCTCTGAGATTATATCTCTCATAAAACAACTATCTCGTCCAAACTAGACTTAGCTCTCGAAATTTGCCTCACACTTCACCTCAACCTCCTATTTTCAATCATTTTCCTCTTTCTCTTTTCTTGATCTTAGATACACCTATCCTCTTCATCTTTCTTGAATAAATCTTCAAGAAATTAATTAGGGATAGGTAAATGTCAATCCTAACTACTTAACATGTAAAAAGACAATATTTACATATAACTATTATTTCATCCTGCATAACATAATTTAGCAAATAGTTTTTTATAAAATAATAATAATAATCAATTGGTTGAGGTCTACAATAAATTAAATAATTAGATTTGTTGGGGATATCACATCAAGGTTGAATGGAAGAACCATCTTCCCAATAATGAGATGACTACAAAGCTTAGTTGAGTTTAGAGGTCTCTTGGTATACTTTAATTGAGCTAAAAAGTGACTTACATCCTCAACCCTTCCCCATGAGATTTGAGAGTTTTATTTGTGTAAGTCATCCTCAACCCTTCCCCATAAAGTTTGAGGGTTTTATTTGTGTGTTACTCAAAATAAAATTCTCCTAACTTCATATTTATCTATTTATCAAGTATAATTAATTCCTTTTATAGTTTATAGATACATGAAATAAAAATATATCTACATATTATAAAATCTTTTATTTCCCTCCATTTTAAACTTGTTTATTTTCTATATCAATACAACAATTAAAAAAATAAACAATATAACAATAAAATTAAACAAATAGTACATTAAAAATGTAACCAACCTTGACAAGCCTCCCTTATTGAAACAACTCAATATATCAAATATCGGAAAAATATTTGTAACATCATTTAAGAAACTTGCAATATTGTTGATGGGAGAAACACCTGTGGAATATCCATCGTCGTATACATTAAAATCGGTTTTCTTAATGCAATCTGGTTACAATATTACTCGGTTGTCGAAATATAGAATCTAATATAATTATTTTCCGTCAAAGTATAACAAAATCTGGAAATTCTTTTAATTATTTTCGTTAAATTCAGTGGTATATCTAAGTATCTTATTACTTTTGTATTGCATTGACATTCCGCTTAAAATTTAGCGCTTTAGTTAATGTCAATAGATTTTTGTCAGACCGCTTCTTGTACCACGTCGTTTTAAGACATATTCACGATGTAATTTTTCCACTTGATACTCTTATTGACAACCCTCCCTTATTGAAACAATTCAATATATCAAATATAGGAAAAATATTTGTAACATCATTTAATAAACTTGCAATATCATTGATGGGATAAACACATGTGGCATACCCATTGTCATATACGTTAAAATTGGTTTTCTTAATGAAATCTGGTTACAATTACTCAGTTGTCGAAATATAGAATATAATATAATTATTTTCCATTAAAGTATAACAAAATTTGGAAATTCTTTTAATTATTTTCATTAAATTCATTGGTATATCTAAGTATCTTATTACTTTTGTATTGCATTGACATTCCACTTAAAATTTAGCGCTTTAAATAATGTCAATAGATTTTTGTGAGGTTGCTTCTTGTACCACGCCATTTTAAGACATATTCATTAAGTCTGAGAATATGAATATTTTCGATGTAATTCTACTACTAGATATTCTTAACATCGAATCCCAAACATTCCCAAACATTCGATCTATCTCTTAGATCAATTAAAATAGATGTAGTTTGATCAAAGACTTTACCTTCAAATTCTATCATGGTTGGTTGGTATTCCACTTGATAGTTCGCAAGAGAAGCATTAATCTTAGGTATACTCCTTGCCACATCTCCCACAATAGATGATTCTTGAATCTATGAAATCTGATCAGTTCCCTTGTGGTGTGTACATTTTTTGACATAATGTGGCCCTCCACATCCCCAACACTGTACAGGAGGTCTAGTTGTTAATTCCTCTTCAGTTCTACCTGACCCTTCATTTGTTTTAGTCTCCCCTGGAAGCTTAAATCTCGGTTGATTTCTGTTCATATTCCTGCTTGTTTGACCTTTATAGGGTCCTTTTTTGATTGTGGCCTTATTTCCCTTGTGGTTGGAGGTAAATTTTATCCCATTTTTTGTCATCCCATCTCTTTCCCGCATCTCCCTTTTGTTTGTTTTGTTGTTTACAAATTCTAGCTTTCCGTATAACTTCGTCCATGGTTTTTGGGTTATCAAACTCGAGGAGCTCTTTCATGAACAATGACAAACTATTGATAAACCACTACACTTTCACCTTTTCTTCTTGTATGTAAGGAAAATAACAAAGCAAAGATGTGAATTTTTCTATGAACTCATCCATAGACAGTTGACCCAATCTAAGATCATGAAACTCCTTTGCTTTTTCGTCATAAAATCTTTCGGTTATATATTTTTCTTTAAAATACCTTTGAAATTTTTCCAAGGTTATGCTTTGCTCATTTACTCCATGTACCGCTTTTATCCTTTGCTTTTTCGTGATAAAAGCTTTTCGGTTATATATTTTTCTTTAAAATACCTTTGATATTTTTTCAAGGTTATGCTTTGCTCATTTACTCCATGTACCTCTTTTACCTCTTCCCACCATACAGTGGCTTTCCCTTATAGCTAAAAAATGGCCAAACGAGCCTTTAAATTTTGATCATATTCATACAGCTGAAAATACTTGTTCATATTGATGAGCCAGGCTTCAACTACCTCTTCTTGTTTACCATCAAAGAGGGGAGATTTTATTTTCTGAAATTCCCTTTGAAGTTTTATTTTTTGTCTTTTCTGTGTCTTGTGTCCCTATACATTATTACATTCTTCCTCATGATTCTCTTCGCCACCCTCCACTTCCATGTTCTCAGTTTGAAATTCTTGTTCTTTAGTCATATTTCCTGCTCAGGACTGGGGATTGGTGGTCAATGATTCTGCCTTTCATATAGACTCTTAATAATATTCTCCTACTCTTGGGTCGATGATTCTGCCTATCAGACACTCTTCATAATCCTCTCCCACTCTTGCATTAGCTCTGCTTATCTACCTGTAACCAAGCCATCTCATCCTTTAGTTCTTACACAATTTCCATGATCGTAGTATTGGTATTACGCGACTCTTCCCCCAAATGTACATATACTTTAGGGTTGGTTCCCTGAAAGCAAGTAGAACCTGTTCCTGTTGCGATTTGGTGTGATGTAATTCCACTTCTCCACATGCTATTTGTTTTCCTTTATTTCTCTGTGCACATCAGAAATCGTGTTATTTACTTATATTCCAGAGGTCTCAGTTTTGCAACCTAAGCGCTTTGATACCACATGTAACAAACCCATGTAAACAATATATAATAAAATAAATAAAGCAATTTATTGAAATTTTAATAACACATGATTATGTTTTAACGCTAATGACCATATCAACAAGCTTTAGTACCGTAGATTTAATTCATGTCTCGTCCATTTATATATGCTCGTTAACTAAGTATACGGGTTAAAGAATTAATAAAAAAATTTCTTCTATGGTAATCTCCGGTCTAAGGGACAAACCCCACAAAATTACTATTCTGGTGACTCATTGTTCTGCAATTTAATTTTCTGGGCACTGTGTCTGCCCAAGTCTAGTGCTGGGATGGATCTCGACTCTTCCGTTGGAATCCAGTTGGCTCTCCTAGACTCGTAACCCATTCTCTATCTACGGTTGCTAACATCGCCCTTCATCGGACGGAGGCGATCACTCTCTTTTCCCGATGGCCCTCTTGTTGTCTATCTCCTTGGAATTCTCTGCTATAGGTTATTGTTTCTCCTGCATGGTGACTCTAATTTTTAAAACTTTATCTTCCTCCGCCATGGCTGTTGAGTGTTATGGCTCAATGGTTTACCTCTTAGGTTGGCATGGTTGTTAATTGTTGAGTCTACCCCTTATGGGTTGTGGATTCTTTTCATAGAGTACAGCTACATGGAGGCAACCTCAAACCCGATTTTCATCTCAGGTAATGGTTTCTCCCTAACTCAAGTCCGCAGTATTTTTTTTTCTTTGTTATAAATTTGCATTTCTTGCTTGAATGTCGATAATGAGTTAAAGTTTGCACTTCACCTCTTCAATGTCAATTTTAATTCTTACTTCTCCGTTTTCGCGAGGTAGAGGGCATGGTTGGTGAAGGGGGTAGAGACTGGGGTTCAAGTTCTAGAATAGCTCATGCACCTGGAAGGAAACCACCATTTCTATCCACTGGGTGTAGTCTATGGCTAAGGTGTTTTTCTTATATGGTAGTTCTCATAGGGTTTTCTTGACAGCCTTAGCTTAAATATGGTGGATCTCTTTTTTTGAGGCATTGTAATTGTAATTATTCTAGGTTATACAGGCATATGTATTTAATATAATTTGGTTTTTCTCTAACCCTCACGGCTCCCTTGTCCTAAGCTAGCTATCGCGTAGGCAGTAACTTATTCCACTATGATTCCTTACTCGCTTGTTTTCTTGACTATTACTGGATTGTAGAGACATGTTCTGGTCTTTAATCTTATATACGAATTATATTTATGATTTTTGAGAAAAAAAGTTGTTTCAGGGTGTTATAGACATATTTGGGCACTGCAACCCCAAGCAAATATATTGATAAACCAAGGGCTCTTAAACCCCTAGAAGTTTTGTTTCATACTCTAAAGGATCAAGGGAAACTCATTACATCATTTTCGAGAACTTCTCCCTGAAAAATTACTCAGAACTGGTTAAAACTAGACCATACAGACTGCTCCATGCTGAGGGCGCGATGCATCTCACCTGTTACACACAAGGGGTGTGATGCATACTAAAAATCCCTTGTGTAGGGTGTGATGAGCGAGAGAAGACAAATGGAAGAGATAATTTGATAGGTGGAAACTCAGAGAATCTTCTAGAAACCGCTCATATGACACTTGCCTCTCTGAATTCGCCCAGGGATGAGTAAGAGATCATGAAATCTCCAAGTGGAACCAAGAACTATCAGTGAAATGACACTAATCAAAATCCCAGAAGCTGACTCACCCCCTTGCAAATATCTATATATGGATCCCTCATCGTAGAGATCTAGAGGCTGGAATTCTGTATTTTGTAAGGAAGTGTTATTGGTTTCTCTGTGAAGCATTGTATTTTTTAGTGATCTAGATTTTCATGAGGTGAAGAGGGCTTTCGTGCTGGGAGGATGGCACTGGATCAGACATATGGGTTGTAATCTTCTCTTCTACTTCTACTATCAATAAAGTTATTTGAGTTTTCCTCCATATACTTGTATATTTCTGAATCTTGTATTTGTGTGTGCATTTGTATGGTTAATGTACATCTGATTCTACATTGTTTATGGTATCATTGATCTCTATGCTTTGATAGTATTTTGTTGCTTTGCCTCTACAGGTGCTCTTTGAAGTAGGACAAGTGAGAAAGGAGTGGTGAAACTCTATCAAAGGAGAGAAGAAACAAGCAAGGAGCCAAGCGAATGACTAAGGTTGGTGCTCTCTGCTTCTCTCTCATCTATCTCCCATAAAGGAAAACACAATTTACTTTGAATTGTTTGTTTCTAAGATAGCTACCCGTCTTAGTGGGACTAGCAGATTTGAATAGACACTAGTTTTCCCGGAAAGAAAATGGCGACTTCGCTGGCTAGCGAATAGTTTGTTTTTTTTTTATTGTTGTTTGCTTTATAAAGTACAGATAGAGCCTGAAATTAAACCAGCTAGCCTTTGAACTTCTTTTGTTATGAAACTGCAAAGTAGATCAACGTTGCTTTAGTCAATCTCCGTGTTGGTTTATGAACTCAACATCTGACTTGAAAACATCCTAAGTGCCCTGGTGGTGGCTCAATAACCTCATTAGATCACACCTCTATACTTTGTGTTTACTGTCTATCATAAGCTAGGCCTAAATGCTTGAACTTAGCTGCAAAATGTGGGTGAAAACCAAGATTAGTCTCATCCCTGAACCATCGCACTATCTCTGATTGGTAGTCTGGATGCATCGCACCTCCCGTGTGCTGCAGGTGAGATGCATCCCTGTTTCCCTTAAGGATAGGTGCACTGATTGAATGACACTGTTTCTCTCTCTAGATTTTGGTTTTTTCTTCATTGTTTTCAGCTCTATTCAGTAGTTTTTTAGCCTATGATCAATATATCACTGGTGAAACCTTCTTCCTTTACATTATTTAGCCTCCATTGATAAGGAATTGTAAATGTTTTTTTATGTATTTTTCGTCGTTTACAGACCTCATTTGCAAAAAGTAGCTTAATCAAACTGTCGTCTTTTGATTCAAAAGTGTCTCAACTATTGTTTTCAGTCAAGGAAAAGAGTTTCATAAAGTCTTCCTCTTTTAGATAGTCAATTGTAATTTTGCCATTGTATTTGGTTTGAATTGTCAATTCTTTCAAGTGTCGAAAGCAGTTTTCCATTCGAAAGTGAAAGTGTTGTCTTAGTCTTCCTTCCATTTTTTTGAAAAGAAATTTCTAAAGTGTCGCTTTGAGGAAAAGTAGTTTAGATCTATACTTAGTTTTCTTCTTGTCATTCTCACATTAAGGAAATGGAAAAAAAATACATGCATGTGCATTTTCATTTAGACTGCATTTGGAAATTGATTTAGGAAAAGTGCATTTAGTGTGTGCTCTCTGCACTATGTTGAAAGAATTTTACTCTTCTTTCCTTATTAGCTAGGATTTTCTTTGCTAAAAGAAAACAAATGACTCTTTATGATTTAGATTGTATATTTAGGAATTATACATCTACATCACGCGGTGAACCTTGAAAGGAAAACTTCTTAAGAAAGATCAATTGTAAAATAAACCTAAATGAACATAAAAACGCTTTGGAACCTAACACACGACATCTAGAAGTCTAGTCTAGAGACGTATTCCCGCATCATAAAGGCTGGTAACTATCGTTTTCATCGTAGGTTGGGTGATTCCTCCTCTTTGATATGACAAGTGCTAGTACGGACTTGTGCTCCCACGTACCATTGAGTATATATTGGGAGACCATAATAGGCTGTTATTCTTTATCCTTAGGAAGTTGTGTCTGCTACCCTATCAATCGCAATGCACTAAACACAACATTCAAGAAGATTGACTATTGTACGTAAAGTCCTTGGTAATTTCTCTATAATTTACCACCGAGGTGTATATTGCAGTTTTGCAATTGGTCTAGTAATCCCTTTATCTAGATTTCTAGAGTAGTCACTTTTGTTCCTTTTCGACTCCTTAAAAGACAAGGTCCATCTGAGCACTTGTCACTTCAGGCTCACTAAAAATTGCAGGCGACTAGATTCACCTTTAGCTTTTTCTTGACTCTTAAAAATTAAAAAAGCAAGTTATGTCAAAGCATCATCAAATTCATTTAATTCAGAATAACATTTTCCCCTTTTAATTTTTAGTTGATTAAGTAATCCGCAATCGTGGAAGAAAGTCAATCAAAACCCCATCGTTCACGGGGACAAACGAGTCAAACATCTTTGACTCTGGAAACAAAACCATTTTGGGCCAAGCAATCTCGTTTAACTGGGTCAAAATCTCCTAGTTTATTTGAAACTTCTGTTTCGACATCATTAGAGACTCTAGTTACTCCAATTATTTCTGGTACCCCTGCCTCTACAGAAGAAGTTCCGTAGTTACAAGAGGACATTATAACTGATCCTAGTGTAATGGTAAACACTTTTATTCCTGAACCAGCTCCATCTAGGGCTGATTCGGAAGGTGTCACCCCTCCAACATCTATCGCTGCAGAGTATATACCTTCTTTGACACCAGAAATATTTTATGGACCTGATGGTCTACTTCTTCCACTTGGACTGATTGCTATATAAGAGATTGTGGAGGATCTTCCATCTAGTACCCCATTGCATTTTGGAACTAGGATCCACCTATATCCTTCTACCACAGAAGTTAGTTCTTTTGATCACCCTTCATCACAAGTTCCTATCGAATCGCTAGGAAATCTTCTGGATAGACTCGATATGTATGAGCAACTATTGACATCTAGGACTGTGTCATCAGATACAGTAGCAGCAGAACCTCCTACCACTACTCCAATAATGTTGTCTAATATACCATCTGTCTCAACTAGTTCTCAACTGCTAGATGGAGTCCACCCAGGGACTGTTTCGACAGCATGGTCTGTTCCTATTTGTTCATCCAAAATCTTATTTGGAGTTTCTTATGCTGAGACTCACCAAATTGATCCTTCACATCACTATCAATTTGGGCAGTCTAGTTTCCAAAGACCAATTTACCCTTTGAACACTGGATTGCCACCATATGTGGGGGAGTATTCCTTTTCATTGTTCCCTCTGAGAGAACAACCATATGAGAGTTCACAACAAAATTTAGGTGAAGCTGGAATTACATCGAGTGGTTGGATACCAATACTACCTCAACAGCCAAGAGTTGTATATTCAATGCAACAAAATCAACCTGTGTTGAACATTCCCACTACACCGGTTATTGTGATGGTGTCGCAAGTACAAGCGCTGCCTGTTGTATGTCAACCTCAAGTCTCTTAGGTCATAATACAACACCCTCTTGTCTCCGCAACTCAAACACAACTGCTGATTAGTGGCTCCTTAGCTAAAGTGACTCAAGCTCAAACAAGTACTATCACCCCTCATCTTGGTCAAACATCCAGTATTGGACAACAGCAAATGGTCTCATAGCCATGGGTGGTGCCATATCTACAACCGCAATTCCAGCAAGCTTACCGAGCACCCAAGCAACAAAAATTTGCAGGTAATGGGCAACCGTTTGTTCAGAACGGTTACCAACAATCATATTATAATGGTTATAATCATCGACCTTATCAAACTTACCAGCATCAAATACATTATGCTAGTATGCAAAGACCCACTGCTCAGGCAATCCCATCTTATCTTGGGTATTCGTTGCCAAACCTGAATCAACAATTGCCCTTTGTAGCAACTTTAGAATTACCAAATTTGAATCAGCTAACAAATGATCCAATTTCTTACGCCCCTTGGTGGCTAGCAATTCCCCATTAACTTCCATCAGATATTCCTAAATTCAATGGAAATCTGGGTGAATATCCATCGAATCATGTAATGATCTTTCATTTGTGGTGTTCGTCCAACACCCTCAATGATGATTTGATTAGGCTTTGCCTTTTTCAGCAAATGCTAACTAATTCAGCAGTGAAATGGTACATTGAATTGCCTAGAGCTTCATCTAATAACTTTAGTGCCATTTCCACTACGTTTTTAACCCATTTTTAGTTACCCATAAGGTACGAAACAGGAATAGATCTCCTTATCAATTTTAAACAGACAAAAACCACTCACATATTTGATCATATTCATGAGTAGCAACATCATCGCTGAATGGTAAAGGCATATGTTCCTAATCAACTTCTAGCTGAATGTTTTATTAAGTCAATGTTACCTTCTATTACAGAAGATGTGGCCAAGGGAGGGGTTATCACTAAAGAGCAAGTCATTGTTCACACACAATATCTAGACTTGATCTACACTCAGTCTGGCATGCTCTATGACAAAATTCCTGATGCTCCAAGACCAGAGTTTTCCATTCCTCCTCCTTCTAAATTGAACAGGAACTCTCATGCCAGTGAAGACGTGATTGGCACCTCAAGTATGCAAACCCCAAAGGCCCCATCTGGTAAAGCCCTTGCAGTTTCTAGTAAAAAAGAAAATGACAAACTTCCTTCCTCGGAGGTTAATGCCGTGTCGTCCTACAAAGGCAAAGAACCAAAGCAACCAGGGGGCAAGAAGAAAGGGAAAAACAAAAAGAAGAAATAGGAAGATTCGACTCCTGAGAAACCTTCTGGAAACCATTGTAGGCAAAAGAAACCTAGTATGCCATGTCTCATATGTGATAAAGACCATTGGATGAAAGAATTTCCACATAAAGCTGAGATCAAGAAGTTCTTTAAGAGTTCAAATACCTCAGCAGTGTTGACTGATCCGTTTCCAAACCTAGAAACCATTCTAGTTGCTAGCAACAATGCTTCCCCATCCCAAGTTCTTATGTTTTCCATTTCAAAACAACAAAATGATGCTTTGATATCGACAAGGAATAAAGATTACGAGAATCCACAGATGTTGAACAACAAGGCTACAGATCAACCTCGTAGTTTGACAGCAACTTCGACTGAAGTTGTGCCATCCATCATTCCTGAACTAACAATAAAGCCAACAGAGGGAGTAATACACAAATTGACATTTGATCCTCGTGCTCGAGCAAAACAGAATTATAATATAGTAGAAGATCTGGCCCAATTGCCATCTGCTATTTCGAGACTTGAAGTATTGCAAAATTTCCCCTCCCAAAAATAGGCTCTTCTATCAACAATAGGTGGGATTGACCCAACAGATTCCAATCTTGTGGCCTTTAATCATAAAGGATATGAAGCTCAATTATCGGCTCAACTCGCTTTCCTCATACAGGTAAAAGCCCTCAACAAAACTATTCATCGAACAATCATTGATGAGGGGGCATCTACCTGCATTATGTCAATGAGTTGCTGGAAAAATTTAGGCTCACCACCCTTGTCAAGATCATCAACGACATTAAAAGAATTTGATAGATTAACATACACCCCATATGAGATTTTAAGTAACTTCCAAGTTGAACTGGGGGGCAAGACAGTAGAAATTGACGTCAAAATTATCGATGGAAACCTCAATTACAATATCCTATTGGGAAGGCCCTGGATTTACGGTATGGTTGCTACTGTGTGAACATATTTTAGAAAGATTGCATTTCCGTTTGAAGGAGGAACTACAATCATTGACCAATAAATCTTTCTCCCCAACAGTTCACAAGTTAGGGGTAGCATTCCAATGATCCATGGAAGCTCTCATTCACTTCAAAATGTCAGAGTAGGCCTCCTAAAAGACCCTGCCTCAATGGGTACTTTTTCCCTACTGCCTCCAAGTAATCTGGTGGAAGTGGCCACAGTGGGAACCTGCAATATGGTATCTTCTATATCTACAAAGATTCAAAAGATTTCCAAACATTTTGTTACCATGGATCATCGCTAGGTATTGCCTCCAAGCACAATAGAAATTTTGTAGTAATCAATTTTCTTGGCCTCGGCAGCATACCCGAATCAACACTCATTGAGTGCTTGGATAGATAGGTCTAAGGAATATGTCACCTCTTCAGATCCTTGGTTGCATGTACATTCTACAGACAAAGCAATCATTCAGTCAATGATGTTAAGAGAGGCAGCATGGGAGGATTACCACCATCATTCCCATCTTTAGGATTACAATGAATATTATTCCAGAGACCTTAATCATCCTTTAGTTTTTGATTTTCTATCAAATACTGTAAATACGGTGGATTTTGAGTGAAATCTGTCCAATATTGAAGGAACTATCGCCATGAATATCTCGACCAAACCTAATGTTGTAAAGAATATTCATGTCGACAAAACTTGCTCTTCTTTAGAACTGGAAATATATTGCGCTCTCTTTCGTGAATTAAGAGATGTATTTTCATAGTCTTATGAAGAAATGTTAGGCATAGACTAGATCATAGTTGAACACGAAATCAAGATGTATCCAGATGTCAAACTAGTACAACAACTGCTTCGGCAAGTACACCCAAAGAAAGCCGCTACCATCAAGGCATAAGTTGAAAAAAATTTACATGTTAGTTTCATTTACCCAGTTCCTCTAATTGATTGGGTATCAAATATTTTTCCTGTGATGAAATAGCAAGGAACAATTAGAGTGTGCATTCATTATAGGGATGTAAATCAAGCTTGTCCAAAGGACAACTACCCTACACCCTTCATTGACGAGATAATTGATGAATGCACCGGATGTGAAATCTTTACATTCGTGGATGGATTTTTAGGGTATAATCAAATAAATATCCGCCCACAGGACCAGTCGAAGACTGCATTTATATGTCCATGGGGCACATTCGCGTATCGTAAAATACCTTTCGGTTTAAAGAACGCAGGGGAAAATTTTTAGAGGGCTATGAACTATGCCTTCCACGACATCAAGAACATAATTCAACCATATCTCGATGATCTAATGGCTCATTTGCAAAAGTAGACTGATCATCTGCAGCATTTGAGAGCTATATTTCTATGTTGCCAACACTACAAGATATGACTCAATCTGCACAAGTGTGTGTTTTGTGTCGATTCTGGTCGTTTACTTGGTTTCGTAGTTTCTAAGGATGGGATTCGACTCGACCCATGTAAGGTTTAGGCAATCATCGATATGCCTCCACCTTGAAATTTTCTTTAGATTTAGAAACTCCAAGGGAAAGCAAACTTTCTGAAGATCTTCATTCCAAATTACGTTGAAATTGCTAAAGGTTATATGCATCTTTTGAAAAGAGAAGTGCCCTTCAACTGGGATAAGGTTACGCAAGATTCCTTTGGTGCTTTAAAGGAATCCCTAATAAAAGCATCATTAATGTACGGTCTTGACTATCAAAAAGAATTTAACCTATATCTAGCTGCAGTAGATATGACCATTGCAATGGTTTTAGTACAAGAAGATAGTGGAATCAAACGTCCTGTCTATTATTTAAGTCAAAACTTAAATTATATAGAAAGAAAGTACTCATATGTTGAAAAGCTGGCTCTTGCAGCTATTCAAGTAGTACAGAGATTTCGACACTATATCCTCTTTCATAAAACTACCATTTTGTCAGATTACAACCCTATGACTTACATTTTGTCGCGTTAGTTACTAGGGGGAAAATATTCGAAATGGATAGCAATTTTTCAAGAGTTTGATCTGGAATTCGTAAAATTCAAATCAAAGAAATCTCTAGTTTTCACGGACTTACTATGCGACTTGCCATCATCGTCTAACGATTCAACATCCAAAGCATCAATCATGGATGAATCTTTGTTTCTGATATTGTCAAGTGATCTGTGGTATGGAGATATACTAATCTATCTCCAAACCCAAACATACAGGCTTATTACCTCTCGCTCAGAACAACGACGTACTCGATACCAAGTAAAAGACTACATGATCATCGGTGATACACTTTACTGTCGCGGTGTCTATATAGTTCTGTGAAGGTGCCTCAGCCATGAGGAGGACGAAAAAGTTTCGAATGATTGCCATTCAGGCACGTGTGGGGGGCATCAATCTGGTTATGCTACAGCGCAAAAGATCTTACAAGCATGTTACCTCTAGCCTACTATGTTCAAAGATTGCATAATCGTAGTCAGAAGTTGCCATGATTGTCAAATCTTCGACCGCAAAACCAGACTACCACCCGCACCTCTACATCCAGTAGTTGTTGTTGGGTCGTTCACTAAATGGGGCATACATTTCACGACATGTAACCCCACGTCGGCCGGGGGGCATGGGTATATCATAGTCACAGTTGACTATTTTACAAAATGGGCCGAGGTAATGCCTACATTAAACAACAGCAGTGAAACGAATGCTCTTTTCTTCTTCAATCATGTAGTGTCTAGATTTGTTGTTCCACAAGCTATAGTCACAGATCATGGATCGCATTTCCACAATCACATGACGGTGGAATTGGCTGCCAAATTATGACCATTCCACAACAGTTATACTCCGTATTATCTGCAAGCTAACAGACAAGTTGAGGCCATCAACAAAGTCCTCAAGTGCGTGCTACAAAGGATGATTGGAGTCCACAAACGGAGTTGGCACCTAATCATGTACTCGGCCTTGTGGGCATATAGGAATTTGATGAGAAATGCAACCGGATTTACACCCTTTTAGCTGGTGTATGGTATGGAAGCAGTCTTACCGATTCAGTGTGAGATCTTGTCTCTCAAGCCTGTAGTCGACCTTCTCCCCGGAACTTCAGAGGAGGAGGCTCATTTCTTGGAACTAATCCAATTGAATAAACCTGTCATGATGCCGCCTTGGCTTACAAAGCTCATAAGAAACGAGTCAAAGTACAATTTGACAAGAATGTGAAACCCCGTGTCTTCTCAGAAGGCGACTTGATGTTACTTTACGAGCAGGAATTCGATAAATTGGGAGAAAGTAAGTTTCAATCATTGTGGATGGGTCCCTACATTGTTAAGCGAGTATTAGAAAAAGGAGCCTATCAACTAGTATATTACGATGGGATTCCATCGTCGCCACCCCAAAATGGCTTGTATCTTAAGCATTACTATGCTTGACTAAGTGTAGTAATCTCTTCATATGCTTTTGTTACGAGTGATCGTTTTGGTTAGGTAATCCAATTTTGCATTTTTTGCAAATGTCGAACCTATTTGAATCATTTGTTGGATATGCCGACAGAGCTAGTCATAGTACATGGAACCTATCTTCTGCAGCATGGGCCATTTTTGATCCAAGTGGCGAGTTAGTGAGTTTTAGAGGGGTATGTATTGGTCGGTCAATGAACAACATCGCTTAGTACATCACGTTCATAGAGCTTCTCTCTGATACCATCGGACATGGTATATGCTGACTTGTTGTCAGGCTACACTCACAACTCGTCATCCTACAGCTTACAAGCATCTATTCCATTCAGAATCTAGCTATATATCATATGTTCCTAAGGGTGAGGATCTTGGAAAGGCAGTTTGATTCTATTCAATATCAACATATTTCCATAAACTTAAACACATTAACTGATTCATTAGCAAATTATGTGTTAGATAGACATTTGCAACATTTATAAAAAGAAAAAGCATTTCAATCAACATTTGCATCAGGATCATATAAGTTAACCAAAATAGAATTCCGAAATCAAAAATACATATAAATGTTTATAGTTTTTTACAAAATGTTCTATGCTGAGGACAAAATTGGTCATACGACCCAAAAAACTCAAAAATGTAGGAAAGCACCCTAGACTAATGGTGCTGGTGATAGCAAGTCACTACGTGTGCGATCATATGGAAGAGCCTAGTCCATCAACTTGGCACTGTAATCTCAGAGGTAACTCGTCGGTCCTCACATCGTGAATACTGAGGGTGACACCCTCGATCTAATCCTACAATACTGCAAGGGTCTCTGCTATGTCCAGATCATGAAGGATAGCCCTTCCTACAACCTCTCCTGCTGGAATGGCAACTGCTACCTTCGAGCGCACTGCTGCTCACACTGGTCCAATATCTACAAATATATGGGTTTGATTAGTCTTGATAACATTTAAAAAAAACAAAAGAACACTATAAAAACAATAAATAGAGATATGGTCAAATCTTTTTACGTATAACACCCCACTGCTCGCCAACCGGTAGCACCAAATTTGGGTTGCCCTGGAAATCCATCTCAACATACGGATACTTGGTAAAGACCATTTGTTGATGGTTGAACCACTCAAAGAAGGCATCAGAGAACAAAATCTATGACTGACCAACATGTCTGGCCATAAGATCAACCCATCTCTGCATCTGTGGTTCCCTTGGTGCTGGCAGTCTGAGTGAAATGCACCATGGTTGCATGAGTGGGATCCTCTCTAAGGTGAAAGCGGTGAGAATAGAACCATAACCAAAGTTCTTGGATCTTCCATTCTTCACCTTGGAAAGCTATTCTTTTATATCCGAAAGTACTACATCACACCAGTTGAATACCTTTGGTTCAAGGCATTCCAGGGCATACTGCATATAGGACTTGTTGGCCAAGTGAAGAGCCGCGCTACTAGCCAATCTAGCAAAGGTGAATAAGATAGTCCTCAAGGACCAGACAGTGACATCTCAAATACTGATCTTGCCGTCCCTGCTCGGCTGAGATCCATCTCTATAGAAATGGTGGATATAATCCCTCACGGATTCACCCCCACGGGCGGATCCTGATAGTGAGAGAGGAGCATCACACCTCGATAACCCTATCAGGAAGTAGATATCCTCAACTGTCGAAGGAATGGATTTACCTCTAATCTGGAACACTTGGTTGCTAGGATCTCATGCATCGAGAAGATATTGCAAGAAATTGATTTGTTGCATCATGCTCGATATGCGGAAAAAATTGAGCAAGCCATAGTTTCACAATGCAGTAACTGTACCCAGATCATATAAGGGAATCATATCCTCTTCTTCATGCTCATTTTCCCACCATGACCATCTTGATCTAATGAATCTCTGAAAAACAAACAAGAGAAGAATTAGGATCCTGATTTGGGCAAAAAGAGGCAAAATTTCCATGAAAAAACATTGCGTAAACTATCCTCCATGCACCCATCACACCCTAGATGTGTACAGGGTGGGATGCATACTAACTGGCTAATGGCCAGCTTAGTATGCATCACACCTTTCAATGTATACTAAGTGTGATGGGGAGAGAACAAATTGTTCAAAACCCTAAGGCCCAAAAAAAAGGAAAAGCTGCTCAGAATCAAAAAATGAAAGAATGCAATTGAAGAGCTCAGGGTTAGCTCCTACCTGATTCAAATAGCGCTGAAAGTAGTCCACCAAATCTCCCAAAATCAGCTAATGAAAATCGAGGGGGAAAACACCTCCAGAGCTTCAACAATCCCAAATTTGAATGAAATGGTAAAATGAGACCTAAAACTACTTTTATGTTACTGTTCACCTAATTCAAGTAAGATGTTGGTTTTTAACTCATTTTTCAAGCATGTATTTATATTTCTAATCAATTTGATGGAGTAATTGAACAAGTAGTACGACCGTCAAGAGGACATAGTGTTAATGGTGAATTGAACATCTCTGACTAATATTGCGAGAAATGTTTTCGCAAAGATCAAGCTCGTTAAAAGATAAACCTAGCACTGAGCATAGCTTCTAAAGATTCAGGCTCATTAAAAAATCAATCCACCTTTCGGTAAATAACCTTTGTGATCACATTACTATCAGCCTTTTGAGCCTTGGCCGTGTTCTTACCATTACCTCCACTCCTTTAGCTGATCATACACCTCCACTTGATTCTTTACCTTTTTGAGGAATAGCTGCGATGAGTAATTCTGTTAGCCACCTTCTTTACACTGCCATTCTTGAAAAGTTTCAAACTCACCTGGAACCAGTTGCTACTCGAAAACATCACCCATTCCTAAAAAATGAGTCTCTTTTAAGCTCTTTTTAGAATCATAAAATATGCAAATATTGCCGAGATACTGGCCTTTCCAGCTCATTAAAGTAAAGGGAAGCACCATCTCTGCCCTATATTTTAATCTTTTTGGACCTGAGGGATCATTACACAAAAAGATCGAGCGCTTGTCTTCTTCGGCTCGCTAAAACTATCGAAAAGTCATCTCATTCATATTATTTTATACTTTTTGGGACATAAGGGATTATACTACGAAAAAGGACTAGGTGAGTTTCCTTTCCATCTCTTTTTAAACTCTCTAAACATGAAAAGGACCGAGTTATCTTTTTCATTAAACTCGTTAAATAGTAGCGACAAACTTGTCCATATAGATAAGAGCGAGTTTCACTGTCGCTAGGCTCACTAAAACATAGTGACAGGTTTGCCTGAATGGAAAATTATAGAACAAGCATATGTTCTCCTCCTCAAGTTTGACAAAAATAAAGAGCTACTCGTTAGCAATGGCTAGGGAAAAAGGGAAGAAAACATGAAGAACTTCATTGGTAGCAAGTCTCTCTTGAACATGACACTTTCACTCCGTCGCCATGATTCAGTCGGGCTGGGTTATTATGAAGAAATTCATTGGTAGCAAGTCTCTCTTGAACATGACACTTTCACTCCGTCGCCATGATTCAGTCGGGCTGGGTTATTACGTTCACCGGTCATATCACCATTAGTCCTCCGTACCATCCATTTTGGGGTTAATGCTACCAATCCATTTTAGTGTCGCTGATATGTTCAAGAGAAGTTGTTCAGAGAATTCACGAACCCAGCTTGCGCCTCATCCACTGCAATACCTTCACGCTCCATTTTTCATGACCGCCACCCTGAACCTTGTATCATCAGATCATTTTCACCTCCACAAAATCATTTGCTCCATTCCGTGTTCTAGATGTGGGATTCATTAAGGCCCTCCTATGATAGGTCACTTCTTGTTAACATCAGCTCATTATCCAACAACTTGACTTAGGAACAACCCTTTTAGTACTTTAAAGCTTGCATGCCTCAATGGCAAGTTTCTCACTTCCGACAATAGTTTTACATCAATGGCCTTCAATTGAAAGATTTTGTGTGGTGTTCGAAATCGACTCATGTATTCACACCATGTGAATTTTACCATAGTACCTTGAGGGTCGTTACCATTATTGGTGATTCCTCTCGTGCCTATTAACAACTTTCATCATTGGCTGGTAATCACGCAATGTCTTTCCATGTTTGACATCAGAACATCTTTTCACATGGATCGACTTGTACATCAGGTGAAGATTGAGCGAGTTTGAAGACCTCTGATCTAGTTTCACCCATCCGGGCTGCGATATATTGAAGAAAATAAAGACATCAAATGTACTCCATAGATGTACAGGTAATCATCCAAGCTAAGGGATGATGGCTCTACCAGAATCATCAGTCTACCACATAGACGGTTGTTTGTCCTATGTAAATGAAAATGAATTTATAAAGCTGAGCATGGGAATGCCCTCCTCAGCTAGATCATGAAAATATTATGAAGATAATGTATTGTATTGTATCTTATTACAGGTCACCTTCTAGTTCAGAAAACCTCGGATCCTCATGATAAAGAATTTCACCCGACATCAGAAGATTTAAGATCTCATGCTTTAGGAGGCAATTCTTATAGACATATTTGGGAACTGTAACCTCAATCACATATATTGATAAACCAAAGGCTCCTAAACCCCTAAAAGTGTTGTTTCATACCCTAGAGGATCAAGGTCAACTAACTACATCATTTCCCAGAAGTTCTCCCTAAAAAACTGCTCAGAACTGCTCAAAACTGGACCATACAGACTGCTCCATGCTGAGGGTACCATGCATCTCACATTTTACACACAAGGGGTGTGATGCATATTGCAAAGCCCTTCTGCAGGGTGCAATGAGCGAGAGAAGACAAATGGCAGAGGCAGTTTGCTAGGTGGAAATTCAGAGAATCTTCTAGAAATTTCTCATATGAAACTTGACTCTCTGAATTCACCTAGGGATGAGTAAGAGATCATGAAATCTCCAAGTGGAACCAAGAACTATCAGTTAAATGACACTAATCAAAATCCCAGAATTTGACTCACTCCCCTGCAAATATCTATATATGGATCCCTCATCGTAGAGATCCAGAGGCTGGAATTTTGTATTTTGTAAGGAAGTGTTATTAGTTTCTCTGTGAAGGATTGTATTGTTGGGTGATCTAGATTTTCATGAGGTGAAGAGGGCTTTCATGCTGGGAGGATGGCACTGGATCACACATCTAGGTTGTAATCCTCTCTTCTACTTCTACTATCAATAAAGTTATTTGAGTTTTCCTCCATATACTTGTATATTTCTAAATCTTGTATTTGTGTATGCATTTGTATGGTGAATGTGCATTTGATTCTACATTGTTTATGGTATCATTGATCTCTATGCTTTGATGGTATTTTGCTGCTTTGCCTCTAAAGGTGTTCTTTGAAGCAGGACAAGTGAGAAAGGAGTGGCGAAACTCTATCAAAGGAGAGAGGAAACAAGTAAGGAGCCAAGCGAAAGACTAAGGTTGGTGCTCTTTGCCTCTCTCTCATCTATCTCCCATAAAGGAAAACACAAGTTACTTTGAATTTTTTGTTTCTAAGATAGCTACCCATATTAGTGGGGCTAGCAGATTTGAATAAACATTAGTTTTCTTGGAAACACAGGGCTTTATTTACTGTGTAGAATTTGGTTAAAATTTTTGCACCTTAAATGTCTTCATGATTAATATCTGAGAACGTAACTTCATAGAACAGATACTAGCTATCGGCCGTATGTGGAAAGGGTTTCTTTTCTTTATTTATTCGAGAAATAGCAACAACGTGCTTGCTAGACTTTTTCTAGAAACTGAATTTTACTATTTCTGATATTTAAGATATCTGTTATTTTTCTCTTCTTGGATGGAACTATATCTATACCTTGTATTGTTATCGGAAATCCGCAAAGGGCTATTGAACAACATATTTGTATTCTGGGTTCAACATATGTTTACTTTATAATCTTGTTTCTTTTTCTGCTATGATGCTATATCTTTGTCTCTCACATTGACATATATTACATTCTCTGTTTTAATTATAATTTTTATATTTCATGATAATTTGGTTTTAGCGTTTGAAATTGAAACCCTACTTAACCATTAAAGGATTCTATCATTATATGGGTTTAGCATTGGAACCCATTATGTTCTCTGTTATAAATTTTCCTTGACAATCTAGGTTTAATATTTGGAATAAAACCCTATTCCCCTATTATTATGATGTCATTATAGTAATGGATCTGAATAAAACCTACTCTTTCCTAAAGAGGGAGTTGCAAGGTTTATTGTAACTCTACCTTTTTAGTTACACCATTATCTATCGATTACTTCTGTGACTATGGTATCTTTTAATTATGCTAGTTAAAAATTCTACTTATATCAAACATAAAGTTAATTACTTGCTAACAATTCTATGCTTTCCTTTTCTGTGTAATCTGTTAGAAAATTATATATTACAAAGCAATGGAACACATAAAATATATTGCAGAAATATAAACACATAAAACAAGAGATACACAAATATACGTGGTTCACCTAATTCGGGCTATGTC
>APFE030375485.1:1123-24569 GCA_000404065.3 Pinus taeda | reverse complement strand
CTTGGTCTAGTATAGAGTTAGGTATAGAGTTAGGTAAAGTGTGTTTCTTTACCGTTATACATTTTGTAACTTACAATCCGACAGTCACGATATGTAGTGATCCGACGGTTCATTCTCTCCTCGGTATTACCGACACCTGATCCGTGGCTTGACACCCGATTGGTCCATGAATTCTATTTAAAGCGCATGGAGAGTCATTTGTAGGTTAACCGTGCATGAGATAAGCTTATGTAAATTTTCATTCTTTTATTAATAAATTGCCTGTAGTAGCCACGTTGGCGCAGGCTGTGGACTGTTTCCCTCTCTGAGGGTTTTAACCACGTCAAAATACCGGTGTATTGATCTGTGATCTGTTTGTGAGCGGTGTCCTTCTGGTGTTCTGTCTGAGGAACTTACCCTGTAAATTCCTACATTTCCTGCACACCAATGACCTCTTTAGGCTTCTCCATTCACGTACTCTTAGCCTTTGATGTGGAAGCACCTGAATCCACGAAGCTATTTTTCGCTTCCATAAAAGTTTCATTTTCCTTATGCAAATCAAATCCATCATCTTTGTCATCCGTCTTGCACACCCATATATTTTCTTGTGGTTGTTTTCTTGCGACTTTATCTTCCATGGTAGTTATACCGCTTCATGTAACTATATTAACGTTGGGCCTGTCTTCGCGTGGTTCAAATCTCATCATCTAGATGTTCTGAGTGGGTTGTTGGTTCTTCTTATCTTGCATCTTTATGATGAGCACGAGACAATCTTCTATAACATGGTCAAATTATTGGCAATATTTAAAAGAGGGGTGTGTCGGGTTCTGACAATCCCACACAAAGTGGCTTGGTTCCCCACAGTTGTAACAAATAATATATCTACGACCTCTTCTAGCTCCTCCCCCTCATCCTCTTCCTCATCCCTGGAATCCTCTGTGCACTGCAGTTGCGCCTTGATCCTACTGAGGGTGTGTCTCAGTCTGTATTTTATATGTCGGAGTTATGTCCGTCATTAACTCATAGCTTCAACAATTGCACTCATCATGGCCTATAAACTTGTAGAAATTGTAGAACATTTGTTGGGGAGTCTGTACAAACTTCTGCAACAAATGGAAATTTTTTGTTGAATGCTTTCCTGCTATTTTGCAGATAGCACACCATGACACTACACCGGTACTGGAGCTAGCAGTATTTTTTGGCTTTAGGGGGAGAGGACCTCCCCCAATTAGATAGTTCTGATATACTGGGCAATGATCCTTGTCATGACCATGCCCTTTGCACTTCAAGCACCATACTTCCATGTGGGTCTCAATTTGGACCTGTTTCCCCTTTTTAAGATCCTGTAACTCCATATGCAGGCTAGCCAACTATGACTAAATCTACTACACTCTTAGATTTGTATCCTAAATAGGAGAATCCTCCAACTTCATAGAAATTTCCAATTCTTCAGCGTACGATCCAACCTTCTATTGTGACGATGGTAATCTCAAATGAGGTAATAGTGAAGCAATATACCAATCCTTAATTTTCTCATCTGAGATCTACATATTAGCCTGTTGTAGAGACATTTCAGCCTTTGATCAAAATCCCATGCAGATTCATTCACCTTCTGCTTAATTTCTTTGACCTCACTCACAAACCGACCTTGAAAATTAGGCTTTCTAAATTCATTATTCAGTGCATCTTTTGTGCCTTTTGATGATGCAATTGGATAAGTTGCACTGTATTTAATATACTAACTCAACTCCCTATCTTGTAATGTTGTGACCCCGTGTTCTTTATTTAGATCATCATTAGTTATATGTTATGACTTCGACACAACATCTACTACAAACCAAAATTGATCGGGGTCTTCTGTCCCCAGGCCCTTGAATATAGGAACCTTCATGGTGTTTTCCATACTAAAAATAGCGGAGGTGGAGGGGGAGGTGGAGGTGTAGGTGTGTGAGGTGGAGGTGGAGTGGATGGATGTGGTATTCTCGCAATACTCTGATCTATTTCCTGCAACGCCCCTTGAGGTGTCCTCGAACTATTACTTTCTTCATCACTATCATATTCTCCTAACACAGGACTATACTTAGCACTTGTATCTAGGTATCTTCTGAATGGTCTCCCACTTCGCATAGCTCCCGTCAAGTCTAGTCTAAACATTAATTTAATGGAATAACCCATTTCTTGCACAATAGAATTTTAATCCAAGTTTTCAGAGACTTCAGATACTAACCTCTTGGCCCTTTGAAAAACTAGTGTTCATCTTCGCTATAATTGACAGATGTATCAATCGTGAACTTAGTAATAAATCCTCCCAAAATACTAGCGATCCAATAATCGAGAGCCTTCGCGATCTTGTTTTCTAATCCTTCCAGGTGCTTCACTAACTCTGGAGTCCACAAAATAGGATTATCCAACTTCTAAGTAGGTTGACCATATGTCAATTTAGGAAACCATTGATATAATTTGCACGAAAAATAGTGGAAGAAAACCCTATGTTCCTCTGTATACAGATATCTCTGCAACCACTTTTCTTTTGAAAGGCATAGATTCCTATTTTCTTGAGCTGCAAACTTGTGTAGCTTCCGATCTATCCAATTTTCAATCTCTTTCTTAGTTGGTATCCACTTATGCCGCATCACACATTCCTTAGATAGATCCTAGTCCCAACAATAGAACCATTTGTTGGCTTGAGGGAGCTTGGACCTAGGTTCAAAATTAGTTGCACTAACCAACAAAACCCTACACCATTGGCCCTTTTGGCAACAACCCGCATAGCACAGGCTACAATCTCACCCGAGGAAGTGTTGGGGGATGTTAAAACAGGGTTTCTACATCCAAAGGACTATGTGATATGCTTTTGACAAACTTAGGGCTTTATCTTGACCTTTGCAAGCTCTAACCCTTAAAACCTAGAAATTACATCCATTAACAGTTAACAGATCTATGTGCTTCATCGATTGTGCTAAACATTCATAACATCATATAAATAAACACATCTACTTCTTCGTGAATCTACTAAGTACTTTTCTAGATTAATTGCATTTAACAGATCAAAAAGACAGTAAATTCAGAGATAAACAGTAATACACAGATACACAGATAATTCTTAAAAACAAGAATTTATTGTGCTTTAGATCTTCAATTATAGTCCTTTCCAACCCCACACACACATCTACAGGGGCCCGCGCACTCAGCTATGGGTTACCAAGGTCTCTGTGCACATAGTTGTAGGAGCCTTCCCCTTTGCCTAAGTACATAATAGACAAAAACAAACTCAAATCCTGCCCTTCTATCCTTCTATATTAGCTATCTCTATGACTCTTCTATGACTCCTTTTTATATCCTTCTTCATTATAATACCATGGTCCGTGAACCATGGGCAGGTCTCAAAACAAATTGAATTTTAGAAAACTAAAGGGCTTTGACCTTCCTAGATCCCCTTTGACTCCTATCGACCTACGCTACTCATGCTCCAATCCTCAAAATGTGGATACTTTATAATATTTAATAAAACTTTACAAAATTTGACCCCAAGGGACCCCATCCCAACACCATAGCTTGACTCAACTGGTTGAATGCATGACACATGTCTAGTCATGTGTTCACAAGATACATGAGTGGGCCCAGTAACTTCCGGTAAATAGTCACATCCGCTTCCTCACTTGAAGTGGCATTCTCTTTCCTCTATTTGGATGAGTCTCCAATGGTTTGCACTTGTCCATGCAAAACCTTTGAATTATATTGTTGGTATACTTTCCCTGAGAGACATACAGTTCCCCATCACCTTTCCATACTTACAATCCAAGGAAAGAGTGCATGAGACCCATGTCCTTCATCTCAAACTCTCTTGCAAGGTCCTCCTTGCAATATCTGAGCAACTTCTCATCACCAGTCAAGATCAAGTCATCAACATATAAAAAAATAATAAAAAATTTACATTCTACCAAAATATGATATAGGTTTACGTCCGCTTCACTTTTGATGAAGCCTAAACCGGTGAGATAACTATCAATCCTGGTATACCATGCACAAAGTGCTTGCTCAAGACCATACAAACTCGCTTGAGTCAACACACATGAGATTCTCGATTAAAAGTCTCAAAACCTTCTAGTTACTTGATATACACCTCCTCCTCAATAACTCCATTGAGGAATGTTGTTTTCACATCCATCTGGTGGATCCTCCACCCCATCTGTGCATCCAAAGCAAGGATTGATATGATGGATGAGTACCTTGCTACAAGAGTAAAGGTATCCTCATAGTCAATCCCTTCAACTTAAGGGTTCCCCTTGGCCACAAATCTAGCCTTATACTTTTCTATGGTTCCATTTGCTACATGTTTCACCTTGAAGATCCATCTCAAACCCACAAATAATTTTTCTGCTAGTCTTGGGACCACTTCCCAAACACTGTTATTTACAATGGATTCATACTCCTCCACCATTTCATCAACCCATACTAGTTGGTCTACTGCTTCTGCGAAAGAGGATGGCTCAGTCTCTACTATCTCATTCATTAGAGCCATGTAGCTAGTGTACCGATCTTGCGACTTTCTTTGCCTACGCTGATTTGAAGGAGCACCCAGATTCTCCTTCGCATCTTGCACAAGTCTCTCAGCTTCCTTGGTTCTATTCTTTCCTTCTCTAGATGATTATACTTGAGTGGCTATCTCCACTCTCTTCTCCTCAACATGTGGTTTCTCCACAACCTTCTGAGGATCCTCCTTTGGAGCTAGAATCTCCTCCTCTTATGGGATCTGAATCTCCCTCTCGAGAGAGCACTGCAAGGATTTGCCTTCATCAAATTTGAGATCCCTTCGCACAACTATCATTCTACAGGATGGGAAATACACATGGTAGTTGTGGCGAGTTTCTGCGTAACCCACAAATACCCCCAACTCTCTTATTGACTCTAACTTCTTCCTTGATTCTTTGGATGCATGGGAGTAAACAAAGGCTCCAAATATCTTGAAGTGTGACACATCCAACTTCCTCCCTAAGAAAGCCTCCTCCAGTGTGATCATGCCAATAATTTGATGAGGATGCTTGTTCTACAAATATACCACTATGTTTCATGCTTTAGCCCACAAGTGTAGAGGTAGGATTTGGTCATGCAACATCGCCTATGTTTCTCCCACAATTCTATAGTTCTTCCTCTCAACCACCCCATTCTGCTGTGGGTTGTTTTCAAATCTCGTTTAATGCCTTATTTTACACATAAAATTTTAAACTCATTCAACACATACTCACCTCCATTATCACTCATGAGAGGCTTCACCTTCTTGCCCATTTCTTTCTCCATCAGTGCCCTGAATTCCAAGAACTTGGAGAAAGCATCATCCTTATTTCACATGAAGAAGATACAACACTTCCGCGAGTAGTCATCAACAAAGATGAAAAAATATTTGTGCCTGCTAGTGGAGGCTATTAAGAAAGGTCCACAAACATCAAGGTGTATCCTTTTAAGCACTGCATTCTATGTTGTCTCAATCATGGAAAGTGGCTTTTGTGTACTTCCTCAGGGTACACCCTTTGCATGTATATTGCTTCTCTAGTGCTCGTTTGGGGAGGCCTATGGTAATTTGTTGCATGATATTCAAAGCTCCATGATGCAAGTGGCGAAGTCTTCTATACCAAAGTTCACCGACATCACAATTTTGTACCTTCTCTGCCTTTGTGCTCAATGCAGAACAATCCTCCACATTTAGCTTGTAGAGGTTCTTCACAAAAACCTCGATCTGCTTCACCTGTTCTATGGCTATGTGTCTTAGGAATTCCTTTCCTTTGTTGAAGATCACATCATAGCCATGGTCTTCCAAAAGTGAAATGGAGACAAGATTCTTCTTTAGGCTTGGAACAAACATCACATCCTTAAGCCTCAGATGGGAGCCTGACTCCCTCTAAAAGGTGACTTTACCAAATCTCGGTCACATTGTACCTTCCATCATCTCCCATCTCGATGTGCATTTGGAGATCCTTCTCTTCCAAATGACTGAAAAAATCTTTGTTCCTCATCATATGGAATGTACTAAACACTTCCCATCACTATGTTTGCCATGCATGCAATGAGAGTAAAATCAAGCTCTAACTATGAAGTTAGAGCTTCACCTACTGCTCCTCTTGAAGGCTTCTTACTTGTCTCCTTATGTGGACATTTCATGGCAGAGTGCCTGCATTCATGACAATGAAAGCACTTGATTTTGGGCATGTCTTTCTTCTTTCCCCCTTCATTAGATTTTGCTTTGGATTGGGATTTATTCCCTTTCCCTTTCTTTTCCTTTCTAGCCAAGGCACAATCATCCTCATCCTCACCCTTGGATGAAGTCTCGTCTCTTGTATTCCACCTTATTTCCTCCTATAACAAATCAAACCATATGCATTCCCAATTTGGTAGTTTCTCCCTTCCATTCACCAAATCTTGGTAGTTGTGTTAGACCATGGGAAGGCCTAGAAGGGCTAGACTCACAAAATCATCCTCTACTATCGTAACACCAACTTGAACAAGTTCATCACGACATTGTGTGAACATGCTCAGGTACTATGGAATGGTCTCATTCCTATCCATCTTGATATTTCAAAGTTTGTCCTTAAGTGCCAATTTCATGTGGTCACTACTATTCTGGAACAAATATGTCAGTTCTTGCCACATTGCATACAGATTCTCTTTCCCATGGATATTTGAGACAATATGGTCTTGTACTCCCTCCAATATGATTATCAACGTCACCTTGGCTACACACTTATTCCATTCTGCTAGATCCTTAGCATCAGATGTTGTTGGTTTCAGAATATCATTATCAATGAATTCCTTCATCCCATTATCCTCTAGCACTACCTCCGTGCAGTCCTTCCATGCAACATAATTCAAGCTTCCCTCAAGGGAATACTTGAGCCTTAGTCCATTGAAATCAATCTTATCAGTCCTCAAGAAAACCTGCAACATTGATCATTATATTTGAATCTACTGTAATGAAAACTTTGAAATATCTTCTCTACAGGGATTCAAGCTCTGATACCAAGTAGAAATTAATGTGTAGATTCAATAATTCTCATGAAATTTACTATATCACAAGACTTGAAGCTACTCTACTAATCTGTAGAAGTTAATTCACCATTTTGAACACAAAACATAGACATGTAAAAGGAAACATCACACATGCACAAATATTTATCTAGGGGAAAGCAACTGCTCAAAACCCCTTACTATCTATATTGCATTAATCAGAGAATAGAGATGAAAGACATATGCTTTCTCAAGCCTAAGCACACACTACAAGTTTATATTCTATCCCTATGTCTAACAGATTGACTCTAGCCAACACTTGGCCAATTTTGAAGCCCTCCAAGCTCCTATTTCCTTGGGAAATTGGCCCCTATTATTTAGGAATTTCCCACAATTGAATTGCACAATTCCATAGCATCCTTTCTTTGACTGCATGCACCACTAGTGCACATTGGAATATGCTACAACAAATAGTACAGTACCTTGGAATCTCCATCTCAACTAAGTAACTTGAATTCTCTGCATGCAACAATTATTTTTAGTTGATTGATCAGTTAACTGGTTGATCACTGAGTGTGGTTGAAATTCCACTTCCACAACTTGACCTCCACTAGTTCTTCTGGCAGTTAGAACTAGTTAAACTAATAATAACTCAAATTAACTAAAATAGATTGCTACAAATTTGCAATCAAACATATCGAACTGAACTCAATCTTCCACAACTCGACTTAACTAAGTTAACTGAGTGACAAGTTCCATGTCAAATCATTTAACTACCTCCAAGATTTCTGCTAAAATAGAAATTTGAATTTTCTCTAGTTTGACGAAGGAAAAATCAAATTGATATTTTATTGCTACATTTTCAACATCCAGGATTTTTATCATTCTTTTTTTTAAATCATTTTCTCCCAAATACCTTGTATTGTTTTACTATTGTGGCTCTCCCCTTCCATAGCTTGTAGGGAGTCTTATCACTTTTAGGCCTGAGTTGCATTCTATTTTGTAGGTACACTGCTACTTGTGATGCTTCTCCCCAAAAGGTGAGACATACATCTACTTCATCCATCATAGCTTTGGCCATCTCTTGAATCATTATGTTCTTTCTTTGTGCTAATCCATTTTATCATGGAGTTATGGCCACAAAAACTGCCTCCTTATGCCATGCTCTTCACAGTATTCTTCAAACTCTCTCAAAGTGTATTCTCCCCCTTTGTTTGATCTTAAGCATTTGATATTTAGATCCTTCTCATTATCTACCTGATCTTTAAATGCCTTAAAAATTTTAAATGCTTCTGATTTTTCTTTTAAGAGCATTATTCTTGTGGATATGGTAAATCATCAATAAGCAACATAAAATACCTTTCTCCTTTTGGTCATTTTGTCTTGGTTGGGATGCAAATATCAATGTGAATTAGCTCCAGACATTTAGATGAAGAGAAATCCTTTGTCTTGAAATGAGTCTTGGTCTACTTACCAGAATGATAAGACTTGCAGATTGAGTTATCACACATTGACAATCTTGGAAATCCTCTTATAGCTCCTATCTTGTTGAGTTTTATCAGATTGTCAAAATTCGTATTACCAAGTCTTCTATGCCACAATCGAGTTTCATTTGTCTTACTCAAATAACATCTTACTTTTTATTCATCAAACATATACACATTATTGTGAGTTCTCACTTCCTTTCACACCAACTTTCCATTCTTTTCATGTCAGATCTCACAATATTTGGATCTATAGGTCATACTATAGCCATTATCACACATCTGGCTCACACTAAACAAGTTTTGCTTCAGACCCTCTAGATACAATACATTTTGAGCTTTAGTATGTCATCAAGACTGATTATTCCCTTTCCCTTAATTTTTGTTGGAGCATTGTTGTCGAGCATGATATTTTTCCCTCTGTATTTTTGTTTTAGAGATAGGAATTTACTTGTATCCCCTGTCATGTGCTTGGAATAACCACTATCCACATACCATTTGTTTTCTTGATCATGTGATAGAGCAAGTATACATTCCATTTTATTTCCATACTTATGTTTCTAATTCTTCTTGTCCTTTGGAAAAGTTGATTGCCAAGAATTTTGGGATTTATATGAGTACTCAAATTTTCTTCAGCATTCACTCTCTTTGTGCCCAAAATTATTATATTTGAAGCATTCAACATCATCCATTAGGGGATAGAAGGGATTTCTATTTCCGAAAGGAGAGTTTTGAGATCTATAATTATGATACTTATTGTATCTAAAATTTTAATATCTTTCAACTTTGACTCTTCTACAATCAATAGCTTTGTCCAAAGATATGGCATTTATAACAATGACCATAAACTAAATTATAGTACCTCTATTGTCTTGTTGATGGATTCATTCTTTGTTGGTATGACTCCTTTGAGAAGTTGGAATTATTGTTCTAGTGATGGGATCCTCTCTAGCTTGCTATCTTTTTATATTCATTGATTCTTTATTGAAGCACCTTTGCATAGCTCTAAGGTTACTCAAATCCTACAGACCTGAAGTTCATCTTTCTAGAGATCGTTGACTATTTATAATCTTATCTAGCTTTCTTGTCCCTTCTGTAAACTTTTAATTTACACCCATCTTAGTATCCATTCTCTAAAGGTTCATTCTCAAAGAGATGATTTCTACCTCGAGGCTCTGATAATTTTCTTACCATTCATGGATTAGATCATTAAGAACTTCTTATTTTTGTTTCATTTCTTCTACTTTGACTTTTAGGGACAAAATTTCTTCTTTGCATGTATCTAGGATCATCTCCTTCTTCAACTCTTTCTTTAGATTCTTGTTCTCTTGTTCTCGCTTTTCACTTGTTTTTGTTTTTCTTCTAATCAAAGAGATAAGTTGTCTTTACTTCTAATGGCTTATTCATTTTTTTCTTTTTGATAACAAATTCCTCATTTTTTGAGTTATACAAACCTTCTCTAGCATGGTGTATCTGCTCTTTTAACTACTTGTTCTTTCTTTTGGCCCTCCTTAACTCATCAAGTGTGCTGATGAGTTCCCGTTCAAAGTCCACCACTCCTACTTATTCTTCTCCTTTAGAGTCTGTAATATTTTGTTTCTTTGATTCAACTCCAAATTCCACAAGTAACCACTCATTTGACTCATCCTCTAAGGGATTTTCGCTATTTGACTCTGGTGTTGAGCTCTCATGTTTGGAGTAGAGCCCCTTCTTCTTAGAGAGCCTCTTCTTTTGATGTTTATGAGTTTTTCCTCTAAACATATGATCATATTCATTTTCTGTCCTTTCTTTGTAAGGGAACTTGGAAGAAAAATGTCCAACTCTTCCATAGTCAAAGCATTTGAAGGGAAACTTCCTTTTATACTTTCTTGAGCCACACTTCAGTTTCTTGGCAAAGTGAGCCAACTCCAAATCAAATTTGCAGTTGGAGCAATCTTGGTGGTCTTTGTGCTCCTTAGCATTCTTGGACAGCTTGAAAGTTTCCTCCTTTGGTTTATACTTCTCTTTTCCTATTCTCATCTCATAGGTTGTGAGAGTACCAAGAAACGGGTCCATAGTGAGACTTTTTACATTAGACATTTCTTCAATGGCAGAGATTTTGGCATTAAATCTCATGGGTAGAGATCTTAATATTTTTTGAACAACTATATCTTCTTTGACAGCTTCACCAAGTCCTCTAATCGTAGTGGTTACTTCATCAACTATGAGGAAGTATCCTGCTATGCTTTCTTCTTCACTCATTCTTAGGCTTTCAAACCTCATTCTAAAGGTTTGAAGTTTGGCCTGCTTGACTTTGTCATATCCTTCATGACTCTGATTGAGCTTGACCCACATTTCCTTATCAAACTTACAATGCATAACTTTACAAGTTTAGATTGACTAAGGACAAAGAGAATGCCATTCTTGACTTTAACATTATTTCCATACACCATTTTACTATATGCATCTGTGGGAGAGAAATAAAGAGCATCATAATCTACCAACACAGAGCTCCAAACATCTACTCCCAGGGACATAAAATAGGCTAACATCCTAACATTCCAAAAGGCATAGTTTGTCCCATCAAACACTGGTATATTACTTAATTAAGCATCTTGACTCTCTTGCTTAGACATAATTCCTTATGGATGTACCTTCCAGTGGTTAAATTGTTACTGAAGGAACTTGGACATAATACCAATTGTTGTGATAAGGAATTACTAAGAAAGGGGGGTGAATCAGTGATAGTGAGATTATTAGAATTTATGCTCAATTACTATATTTCCTTTGACTTTTTCTAGTTATTTGTAAGAGAATTCAAACTGCAATATAAATTTGCAGTAAAGAAAACCATTCACATGAGCACATAGTTCATTAGTTGAGCAACACACACATATTGACATGGGTATTTTAACATGGAAACCCGAAGGGATAAAAAAGCAATCTATTTGTTATTATGATGTAAATTAAGTGCCCACTTAATTACACAAGTTGTTTGTGAGAACCCACTCACACGAGGCACCAACCTTTTATGCATACATGCCACTACCTTCTCTAGCCACTATTCTATATTTCATATAATTTTTAGACTAAAAATAGAGGCTAATACATATGCTCATAAATATAAACATGATATACTATTGTACCAGATCCTTCCCTCCAACTCTACAGCTACGCTAATCAACAAGTTGTAGTCTTGACCATTTGTACTATTGTAAACATAGTCAACTCTCGACACTTGGATATCTTCTCCTCACTCACTTAGAATGAACACAAATTCTATATCTCCCACATGCTCAATTTCAATCCATGGGTTTTATTCCTATGTCGTATAAAGGTCAATGTTGTCTCTATTTTCCTCCTATTGTCTATATTGTCTTTGTTGTCTCTGTTGCTCAGTGCCTGATAGCGTGCTTCTACATGGCTGTACTTGTTGTTGTTCCATCAGAAACTGCAAGGCCATTGCAACTGTATTAAATAGAAGAATGGGCACATGTGGATTCCCCATACTAAGAATTTAATCCCATCCTACCTTGCACACTCAACAAGTGCCTCCATTTAATTCTACCTATGTAGATAACTTGGTCCTCCATTCCTCTTAAATTCCCACAGAGCTCAAAATGTACTTCAGGTATGTCTCTTCTACCTACTCTAGCTCTAGCATGCCATCAAAGCTCATAAATTCATTAATATGTTGTCCTTGACCCATAATCCTCATTTAATTTCTTGTGGCATGAAAGTGATATCAAAGGAGGCTTGTTTCTGTAGTTGTCATTAATACAATGACACCAACCTCTTTGTGTGTATTTACTTTCTTATGCCAACTCATATGTCCTTTTTATACTATGCATTGGAGATGTAGACTCATCAAGCCTAAGATTTTCTGACTCATCCATATTTTTTAAACATATGTTGCTACATGAGTTAGATCCCAGATGCGTTGGTGCCTGTAAATTTTATTTAAATACAATTTTGTAAGAGATATTGGCTGCCAGGCACTGGCCCACTAGACCGCTCAACTTCTAATGCCAATTGGTCATCAAAAGCCCTTTAAGTGGTTGTACATAGTGGTTTTACTTGTTCATGGCTTGAAGGCCCTTGGTCACTAGAACACGTGAAATATTTACAAAACCAAGTCCTAGGCACGCCTATCAATATTTGACAAATTGTCAAATGTCGGCAAGAAATTTTGTGACCCGCCTCTATTACTTGCTTTGAAATCTGAGCTTTATCTAATTTCCCTTATTCCTTACAAACTTTCGAGCTTCCGGGTACTACTCTCTTTACCTCAGGTTAATGTCACCTTGTAACCCTTTTTAAATAAACCTCTAGGCTTCCAGGTTTTTGGGTTTCCCACTATCTTGTCTTAATGTAATCCCGTAACATTTTTAAATAATCCTTCGGGCTTCCAGGCTTTTGGGCTTCCCCCTACCCTGGCTCAATGCAATCCCTTAACTTTTTAAAATAATCCTTTGGGATTTTGGTCCTTTTGGGGTTCCATGCATTGCTACTAAGGGCTTCAAAGTCCTTACTTTGACTTATCATAACCTTTGATCCAAAGGGCCATTTCTAGACTTCCACATACTATTGGAAATATCTTTTTAGGCAGTTTCTAACTATGCCACTTTTAGGATAAACTAAGATGATATCTTAAAATATAATCTCCTCCAAATTATGGGACTCCCCAGCCATCATAGTCATATTTTTATGGCTTCTCTACTAAGTCTACTACTATGATGATTCTCTATAGAATACTGCAGCAACCATGGGAACCCCCTGAATAGTGTGCTCATCAATGTTGTTGGGATCTAAATATGTCATATAATTCAGTATATAAAGTTTCCATTCATAAGTCATATTACCACATTTATGACACTTTCCATACAATTATACCACCAACTTCTACTAAATGTACCTCTTTTACCTTGTGGTTAATTATGATGGATTTCTTATCTTTTTAATGATTAAACATGTCTTAATATGGTTTTATCAATGACAGTTTACTAATGTGGTTACATGGCCAAGAAGAATGTTAGAGTATGAAAATTGATATTTCTCTACCATCTTAGTAACAATTTGGCTATTTAGTACTTAGTTCGGTACCAGTGCAGTAGTTGGGTACTTAATTTTGCACTTGCATGAATGGGGGAAAAACGTCAAAATTATAAAATATGTTTTTATTTTATCTAGCATGGCAAATTAGGTTCCACCTAGGCCTAATATGTTGGTACAAGCCTTGGAATATACCTAGATGACATGTGTGGGATCCTAGCACATGATTTAAGCTACAACCAAAAATAGGTAATAGTTTTGAAACTTCCATGTTATACCTCAATTTCCATGCATATGGTGGTGAATATCAAGAATTCAGAAAATGAGTTCTTTCAAAACATAACAATTTACTTGGATCTCAAACCGTTTCTAAATATTCGATACGGTTTGAAAGTTATATCTGGTTCTTTGAAGCAATTTTGTATAAAATTTCTACAAAACCCATATTGGCAAAAGTATCTAATCAATCAACTTCATGCAAGGTATACGAGGCCATGGAATTGAATTAGGAAATTACAAGAGATTTTTTTGTTGAAAATATAATAAGTTAGTCTCAATAGAAAAAACTCCCCAAAAATACATCATGGTCGAGAAGATATGGTTCGTTCTTTAACACCAATTTGTATACAATTACAGAAAAATCAGAGTTTTGAGATTTTCCTCTAAATTTGTAAATTCTTTTTCTGAGTTTGGGGGATTGGATCTTATCCTTCCTCAAAGGATTTTATGTATAAATAAAGCTTCAATGGGCAAATGAAAAGAGGTTTTTCATTATTGTCATAGAGGAGATCTATTCAACTTACGAAAAAATGAAACTATGCTGAAGCATTGTAATTTTTGAAATTTTCAATCAATAAGAAGAGTTGATGTTCTCATACATGGCGGAGATCATTCTTTAGCGTTGTAGGTATTTTTGACAATGTATGCCAAGTTTGGTAGGGCCCCCATCCAATGGTATACATTGTTACCCATTTTCTTAGTTTAATTGTCAATGTGTGTGTGCTTGATTTCATTCAATTAAAGTTCAATTTTCAACATTTTAATTATTATTTTAAATTTTTAATTACTAATTAGACTCGGAAAATTGCATCAATTCTTGCACTATACTCTTTGAAATATTCTCCACTCTTTTTCTTTGTTGTTTCCTACCTTGAATGATTGACGGTTTGTGATAATATCTATGATTAACCATAGTCCTTTAAAACAAAAAGCATGTGAACTTTTCTTTTCATCCATTTTTGTAATTTATTTTCAACAACGAGTTCTTTATTTCTTGTGTTTTAGTTCTTATCACATTGATTTTGGTGTATTCATTGAATAAACAATTCCTGATTCTAAAACCTGATTGCATTCATTTATGAGTTTAAAGCCTGATTGCATTATTTGTGAGTTCGTTACTTGATTGCTTCTGACTTACTTTACAACAATACAGGAAATAATCATTGAAGGACTAAAACATAAATGAATTGTTCAAGTGAAGTTCCATGAACATCATTGTATGAAAGATTGTAAGTCTAATCCTTCTTATCATTTATTTTCGATGTCCCACTGATACATTCATTGTTGTTTCTTTTCCGCAGTTTGTTGCTTTGTTTTCTTTATTTTCTTTGGACGTTTTTTTCTTGTAGCTTTCAGCATTTACTTTTCTGCATTTTTCTTTTCTAGAAACATTTTTCCACCAACAATACCACTATTCATAACACAAATTCCTATATTCTCTACTCATTTCATACCATAATTCCACAACTTGCTGCCAATTCATATCTTACACTTCGTGGTTGATTATAATTATTTTTCTTAACTTTTAAATGATTAGATATGAATTTGCTATTATTTTCTAATGATGGTGTTGCCAAGTTTATTTACTACAGGGATTCATTGCTGAAATTATTCATAAGTCCATTAAACTAGTTGCTACAAGTTAAGTACAAAATGGTTGTAGATTAAAATCTCAATTTGTGATAAAATGAAGAAGAATCTTATGATTATGAGACATGGAACTTGTAGAAAGTACCCTCTTTCAGGTAACCCAGAAATCATTTGTCAAAATTCGTCTTCATGAAGAAGTTATGGTTAGTGAAAATTTTAAGTATAGAATCAGTGTCGAATTCTGAAGTTAAGTACAAAATTGTTGGGTGTGATGGTTTCAGGTCCACCATGGTTTCGGGTTAGCCACGGTTCCATATATTTTAGGTTGAAGATTTATTTTGTTTCTTTTTCAAACTATATGGATCTGTAATAAGATATCTATATCTCAATCATGCTATGCATGGATCATGAGATATCCTAAGACAAATTCGCCATAACCAATTCCAAAAACATCATTTGAAATGTATTTTTGTAATTTTCTAGGCATTTGGCTAAGATCAGATTCTTGAGTTTTAGATCCTAAATTTTGAAAGCATAATATATAGAGGGAGAGTTTCATAGAGGATAGTTACACATAGGAGTTACAGAGAGTTACATAGGATAGGAAGCACAATTACATTTGCTGGTTGTTGTACATTGAACTTTGTTTTTGGATGAATAGAGGATGATGAATTTGCTATAGCTTTGGTGTCCATTTTGTGAATTGAGCTTTTGCCTGCAGCACATGGACAAGAAGGGCTGCCTAAACCCATTGTGTTTGCAAGGTTAATTTAGATTATGTAAGTGTGAATTTTAGTATTTATATCATTTTTCCTTTTATATTTTTATTCCTTTCAAATGGTTTTAATTAGATTTAATTATTTTCTCAATTTATTTCTGCAATTTATTTCTTCATTTTAGATTATGTAATTGCTTCCTGATTTATGGTGTAATCCGGGGAATAGTTTTAGGAAGTGTGTTTTGTTTCATTTAATAGATTTATATTTCATTTCCAAGTTGTTTGCTAAATAGTTTTCATAATTCTAGCACTTCAATTCATATTCTAGATTCATTTATGTTTTTTAGATCTAAGTAGAGGGCAACAATTTGAGTAGAGGGCAATGAGTGCATTGTTGTTGGTTTCACTTTGCAGGTTGTGGAGTAAGAAATCGGCTGCATTCTGTACTCGACCATATTATTCACTCAGACACACTTTGTACTCAATCACATTCTATACTCAACCACATTATGTACTTAAGCCACGTTCTGTACTTAGCTGCATTCTATAATCAAAATTGCTCTGATTTAGTTAATTAGCAAAATTGATTTTAGAAGCGTGAGTTGTCTGATTTCAATAGAATAATTATCATAGTTAATATTTTTCTTATTTTGCAGTTTATGGAATTAGAGACCATTTGTTAATAAATTTCATTATGTGAACATTTAGCTTTAGGCATAAATTTTATCTTTTACATGTTGAGTTGTTTTTAATCAAGTAGCACTCAGTTGAAAAGATCATTCATTATTTTCCCCGATTTCTCAATAAGTTTTAATTAATTCATTATTTGATTAGAGTTATTCCTTTGCTTATCAATAAATTAGTTTCAAACTAGGAATATAAATTCCGTACTTAATTTAGGAACAAATTTAAGAGCTTTTAGATGTTAGTTTAGATCAGACACTATGATCCTGCATTACTTGCGCTTGTGCCTCTAAGTCTTAAAACCCCAGATTGATAAGTTCATGTTGGAATTATAACACATATAATTTCCCAAATAGGAACATTTTTAATGAGTTCTATATACATCACTATAGATTATAACCATTGAAGTCTCAAGACTTAATAAGCTACATAAATAAAGCCATGTGATCATTATCTATCGATAATGAAATATTGTGGTTTAAAACATGATAAGCATTACAGTACCATAGTCCAGTGACAAGTGATAATCCTTCGTGATTATATATTTCTAGTGTTAGTTGTTAACATAGTCTAGAATAGGCTCTGATCATGCATTTCATGTACTTGCATCCCTAAGTCTTACGATCTTGGATTCGATAATTAAATGTTGGAATTAGAATACATATAATTCCACCAACATTTTTGGTGGAGCTGTTGGGGAGGTGCTAAAGGGATTAGGGAATAGTTTCTTTCACAAGTTTTCTATGTGATCTTAGTTTCAGGGAAACTAGAGGGTAGTGAAAGATGGTAAGATGTGAGTGAAGAGCCACGCATCCACTTTGGATTAGGGTCGCTCCAAAGTCTAGTTGTCTCTAATTGATTTTCTAGTTTCTTTTTCATATGCGTAGAATTAAAGGTAGGATCCAAAGTCTCATTTCCTTATTTTTCTTTGAGAGTGTGTTTTTCATTTAGATTGATTCATGGAAAGAAGAGAAGCCTAACTTATGTGAACATTATAACTTGGCAACAATAGGGTCTTATTCTCATGGTGGCACTTTGACTACATGATTGGTTTGCTTGTATTTGTTTTAAGTGTGTTTTATTTTTATTTCTTTAGGATTTTTAACATTTTTGGTACATTAAGAACTCTATACACTAATCCATATGCATGACAGGGATTAGCAACCCACAAAGAAATATTCAAGGATGATCAAGAGTTTGGAATAACTCTCTCAAATCCTAGCAAAAGTTGAGATCTATACATCTTAGGAAGAAAAAATCTTGATAGTAGCCAAGAAATTATTTGCCTTCCCAGAAGTGATAGAAGAACAAAAACTCCAAGAATCAAATCCACATGAAGATCTTTACTCTTGCAAACTTGTTGAGGAAACTGAAGAACCATGGACTGCATTTGATGGAGAGAATTAATTAAAACATGAGATTGAAGAATTGTTTACATTCCTATCTATTGGCATCATGATACAATTGTTGTCCTTGATGGCAACTCACATAGATGATAGATCACAGTGCAACAGGTTAACAACAAAGGATTACAGATCAGACTCCAGAGATTGAATAAAGAGAGATATATGCTGGTTCACTTAGTCAAGGTGGCATATACACACGGGAAAACAAATCAAAAAGAGCATATATGTATACATGCACTTTCATAGAAGGAAAAGCGTGTATGGGATGGAAAATCAAGGTTTTGGTCCAAGGTATTTGGTCCGTGGTATTGACCCTAGGTATTTGGTCTAAGGTATTGGTCCTAAGTGGTTTTGGTCCAAGGTATTGACAAAGGGCCTAAAGCTATATAAAGAGGAGAATATCATAAGGCCAGGTGGGAAAGCAATAAGATTCTAAGTAATACTTCCTTCTGAAGTATATTTTATGTTGTAGGGTTATGTTTGGGACTAGATCTGAAATACTCATGTGCACCTTGAGTTCAATATTGGAGCAGGATCATGAGACTTGAAATGACTTATTCTTGAATGATCTGATATTGGTTGAGACTAGATCTGATGTTTTGCTCCTATTTTGTTCGTCATCTATCATGATCTGGGTTTGTCTAAAGTCTAGAATTGCAACAAAGTTCTCAGTCAATATTTGCAGATCTATATGCAGGTTTGTCTTAGCCAAAGAGCGTATACACGTAGGTTCTGTTCTTTCAAGTAGTGTATACAAAAGAAAAAATTCTTTTTCAGATCTGAGTGATCTATCTGATCAAATTCGGTTGTCTTACTGTTGTTGATCAATGAAGTCTTCTTAGATCTGAATGTAAAACTGAATGCATAAGGAGGCTGGCATTTGATTGATTAATTGTATAAGTGAGAAGAAGTGACCTATGTCCCTGTATGTGTAAAGCTCTGTAAGTTGACAGTAGATATTTAGTATATTGCTGGTTGATACAGACTTGATTCAAAAGTTTATGTTTGCAGTAGTTTTGAGGGCATACACAAGTTTTAATGACAGAAGTGGCATATACATGCAGTTTGGGTTCAGCCAAGTAGTGTATACACTCTAATGCATGATTTTTGAGATTACAACTGGTTCTGAATGATGATGTAGGGTTTTGGGTTCACCACAGTGTTCTAGTGTCAGTTATTCAGATTAACCGAATGTTGGTTGATGTATTTTAAGTTTAAAAAGTTTTTGATGGGTCTAATATGAAAATTGGATGAAACATGGCCTTCAGATTGTGGTGTGGTGATCCAGGAGTATCCAGTCTAAAAATTCATGAAATGTGGTCTCTGGAAGATGAAAGAAGGTCGTAGCCTTCTGTAGGTCGACACCTACATACTAGTAAACATATTAGCTAGTACAAGAGCTAGGGGGTTGTAGCTCCCTTCTAGTAGAAGCTGGAAAATGAGAGAAGGTTGTAGCCTTATGCAGGTGGGTGCCTGCGTACTGGTATGAGTCTGCACTAGTACAAGATTGTAAACATATTTTCTTATTATTAAAAGAAGAGAGAGATGACAGCAGTAGGAGGTCTTCACCCACAATGGGTTTCCACCTTAAATCTTGGTGTTCATGTATGTTGCTTATGTGTGATGCTTTATTCTGCTTTTACTGCACTGTCTAATAAGTTATTAATGTACTGGTTTAAGATCAACACATGATAAATTGTCTAAATCACAAGTTCTCTGGATATGCGTTGATTTCTTTAATCATAGTTGTGTGTACACGCTATTTCACTTCACTAAAGTAGCGTATATAAATATGTTTGGGAAATAAAATTGTTGATTTGATAATACTGATTCACCCCCCTCTCAGTATTATTTCCAACAATTGGTATCCAAGTAGGTCCTTGAGAAGAAGCTTGATCACTTGAAGGGAGATCCATCAGAGTGCCAATCTTCGATGGGAGCAACTTTGTTTATTGGAAAATAAGAACCACAACCTATCTACAATCTCTTGGAACAAATTTTTGGGAAATTGTGGAAGAAAGATATACATTTCCAACAGTAATTCCTACAGACACGATAGTTAGAAAGCAATATGAAACCAATGCGAAAGTTGTCAATAATTTATTAGGAAGTTTGTCACAATTAGAGTTTGTCAAAGTCATGCAGCACAAATCAGCTAAAGAGATACGTGACAAAATCGTTCAGAGCTATGAAGGAGACTCTCAGGTAAAACATGCCAAGCTTCAAACTCTCAGAATTTAGTAGGAAACTCTTAAGATGCATAGTGATGAGAATATAGCTAGTTACTTCTTACGTATAGATGAGGTTGTTAATTGTATGAAGAATCTTGGTGAAGAAATAAAGGAAGTTAGCTTAGTTGAAAAATTTTTGAGATCCTTGTCTGCTAAATTTGAATCAAACGTGTCTGCCATAGAAGAAAAACAGGGTCTGCAGAATATCACTATGACACAGCTTCACAGAATCCTAATTGCTTTTGAGATGAGAAAAGGAGGTCCATCAGATATAAGAGAAGCCACATTCAAAGCTTCAGTAAAAGGAAAATAAAAGGAAGAACACAATGAATTAGGACACATTTTAGAAGAAGAAGATGAGGTAAATTTTGTCAAGAAGCTTCAACAGGGTTCTGGAAGGTCCAGAGGTAAGCTACCTTTCAAATGCTTTGCTTGTGGTAGAGTCGGTCATTATGCTGCCGGACGTCCTCATAAAAATAAATATGAAAAGGGAAAGGAATATGCAAAAAGGAATAGGAAACAAGTTGTGAATAGGAGTTACTATACTCATGAAGATAGTGATGGTTTATCTAATAGTGATGAAGATGAAACTGGACAAGATTATAGACTTCTCATGGCTTATGACGATGATGATTTTTGGGATGCTTTGGAAGAGGAAAGAATTCATGAAGAAATCTCTAAAATCAAAATCTATTTATAATAAAAGAATATGATCATAGATACCTTAACATACCAACTTGCTGAAAAAGAAAAACACAATGAAAAACTAGAATGTGAAATTGTGGGTCTAAGAAAAGATCTTGAGAAAACAAAATCTCTCAATCTTAGATTTGCTAAAAGATCAGAAACTTTAAATGAAATTATCAAAGTTCAGCATTCTCCTCTGATAAAGACAAGTCTTGGATATACTGAAGAAGCATATCAATCACAGAAGCCGTCAACCTCCACTAAAAGCTATCTTGATGCAGCAAAGACCAGTGAACAGTATGAAAATCGTTAGCAAAGGCATAAAGTTGATCACCAGGTAAATCATACTCAATTTTCTCCAAGGATGAATATCAATAGAAGCCACAACCAACCTCAGGAAAATCATACTCAATTTGCTCCAAAGATAAATATCAATAGAAACTACAATTAACAGGTAAATAGCGATAGTTGCAGAAACTTCTTTAATGGGCAATGTTTTTCATGTCATAATTTTTGGCACAAAACATCTCATTGGATTTCTTGCAAAACCATCATGACTAGAGAAGCACGAAATCAAAGGAATATAACATGGATAAAGAGAAGTTCCTATAATAACTTTTCTCCTCTTGAAAATGAAATAGAATGCTCAATCTGTAACAACTTTGGTCATGACGAATATGAGTGCGAGAGAAAATTTTGGCAAACACCTCAAAAGGAGAAAACGCCATTAAATCCCAAGATATGGAGAAGGAAAGAATTTCAAACAGGAAGATGTGGTATAGCCTTGTATGCAAAAGGATAAGAGAATCAGTGGTACATCGACAATGGATGCTCCAAACACATGACAGGTGACAAAGATAAACTTCACTCATATAATGCCTTAGAAAAGGAAAAGAATGTCTCATTTGGAAATGACACTCCAACTGTCATAAAAGGAAAAGGTTCTATTTTCTTGAAAGAAAAGGTTAAAGTTGGAAATGTTATGTATGTAGATGGTTTGAAGCATAACCTGTTGAGTGTCAGTCAAATGTGTGATAAAGGAAATGAAGTGGTGTTTCGATCAAACAGATGTGTTGTTCGCGAGCTTGACACAGGAGAGATCGTGATCAAAGGTACAAGAAATCCAAACAACTTATACATACTCAAAGGAGGACAACAATAGTGCTATCTAAGCAAAAATGATGAAAACTGGCTGTGGCATAGAAGATTGGGACATCTAAGATTTTCTCAATTAAGAAAAGCATGCAGACTCAAGGTTGTTTGTGATCTTCCAGATATCAACATCCCAGAAAATACAATATGCAAACCATGTCAAATCAGTAAGCAAACCAAAGTTCACTTCATGGAAAAAGAAGGGTCAGCTAGTAAGCCTCTTGAACTTGTCCATCCTGATTTATATGGACCAACAAGGAAAAAGTCACCTCATGGAGAAGAATACTTTATTTTGTTCATGGATGATTTTTCCAAAATAAAGCATAAAGATGAAGCATTTGAAAAGTTCCAAGCCTTGAAAGCTTTGGTTGAAAATGAACCATATCGAAAAATAAAATTCCTTAGATTTGATCAAGGAGGGGAATTTATATCGGATGAATTCTTTGACTTTTGTGAACAACATAGAATAAAAAGGAAATTCTCCACTGCAAGAACTCCTTAGCAAAATGGTGTGGTAGAAAGGATGAACAAAACAATTCAACAAATGGCTCAAGCTATGCTAGATGAATCTAGAACTCCTGCAACCTTCTGGGGTGAAGCTGCATTCGCTGTTGTGACTATTCTCAACAAAGAAAATGTTCAGGTAAATAGCACTCAAACTCCACATGAACCTTGGTATGGTAAGACTCCTACTATAAAATACTTTAAAGTTTTTGGAAGCAAATGTTTTATTAAAAGGACTGATGAAAAACTTGGTAAGTTTGAACCCAGAGCAGATGAAGGTATTCTTCTTGGTTATTCTTCTAGAAGTAAAGGATATAAATGTTATAATAAAAGACTTGGGAAAATTGTTAAAAGCATTGATGTTGTAGTGGATGAAGCATGCAGAAATCCAAAACAGATAAAATCAACAGAGGATTATGACCCACATCAAATCAAAATTATATTGAAGAAGAAACCAATGAAGCACTAGAAGAAGATATAATGGTAGAAGAAAAGACTCCGTCCAGGTATGTTTAGAAAAATCATCGAGAAACTCAAATTTTAGGGGAAAAGGAGGTAGGTGTACAGACAAGAAGAACTATTACAGGGACCTCAACCTATCTAGCACTACTATCCTCCACTGAACCTCAAAATGTAAATGAAGCATGCAAAGATGAATGTTGGGTCAAGGCCATGGATGAAGAACTTGAGCAAATTGAAAAA